>PVJI01016344.1:24676-38558 GCA_004026765.1 Micronycteris hirsuta
CAGCAGGGGCACACGGCCGCAGGGGCGCAGGGCAGCAGGGCCGCAGGGGCGCAGGGCAGCAGGGGCGCAGGGGCGCAGGGCCGCAGGGCCGCAGGGCCGCAGGGCAGCAGGGGCGCAGGGCCGCAGGGCCGCAGGGGCGCAGGGCCGCAGGGCCGCAGGGGCGCAGGGCCGCAGGGCAGCAGGGGCACAGGGCCGCAGGGCAGCAGGGGCGCAGGGCCGCAGGGCTGCTGCCTGTCAGGCGGCAAGTGCGGGGAGAGAGAAGCAGCGGGGTGTCTGGGGAGCGGAGAGGGGAGGTGGGGTGGGGGAGGTTCCACTTTAAATTGGGTGGTGGGGGAGGGCGTCACTCAGCAGCCCCTCTGTCTGGCTGTGTAGGGATTTAGTCCGGGCCACAGTTGGGGCATCTGCTGGAGCATAGGCCTGCGCTGCCTGGTGCGTTGGCCACGAGTGACACACAGCTGTTCATGTGTCGCTGACGTGGAAAGTTTGGCTCTTTGGTCACAACAGCCACGTTCCGGCGCTCGGTGGCCGCCTCACTGCATGGCTCCGATGGAGCCTGTCCATCGATCGCTGTGGGACGTCTGCTGCTCAGCGCCAGTCTGCGCGGTCTCGGTGACAGTCTGTGGCGGGGTTTTCATCTTTACCTCGGGTCTTGCTGGTGTGTTGCAGCAGTGCATGGCGGCTGAGAAGCACATGAATCAGTGTGAGGGGCGCGATGACCAGGGAAGCCTGCAGAAGGAACCGTCCCCAGGGCCCCGGGAGAGGGACAGACCCGAAGGCGGGAGAAGGCCTCTGTTAGCAAGCCTGGTGGACAGGCCTGACCCACTTTCTCCTCTGCGGCTGGGGCAGGGCTGCCCTGCACGATGGTGACAGTGCCGCGTGAGGTCCTGTTTGACACCGTCTGTGGCCTCAGGCACTCGTCTCTGTAGGGGATGTTCGATGCAGCGGAGGTGTGGAGCCTGCGCCTCTGAGCGGTGTGTTCTCCGGGGGCTGGACTTGGTGGGCATTCAGAGAGGTGCTTAGGCAAGGGTTCTCTGTTCTGCCCTCCCAGCTAGGCCACTGGGCAACTTGCTTCTTCTCCCGAACCTTGGTTTCCTCATCTCCGAAGTGGCAGTGACGGCAGTGCGGTCAGTGCGTGTAGAGTGCTCGGACCAGGCGCGGCGGTCGGGCTGTGCCTCGACTAGAGTTTACTTGGGGCCATCCCTGCTGCGTGCCTGAGGGAGGGGGCGGTGGGGGAACGGGGAAGGCCAGCAGATGCTGACCTGCGCAGAGGTGTGCAGCAGAGCAGGGAAGCGGAGACACAGGGTGGAGTCAGTCCTGTGGGACCAGCACGTTACTTCTGATTGGACTGAGGCAGGCCCTGCTTGGCTCCCCCGTGACCCAGCCCATTCTCCACTAGGTGCTGAACTTGTCCTGTGTCCCAGCTGGCCTTGATGATCGTTTCCTTCCCTTGGGCGGAAAGTTCTCTGATCTGAGGAAAGGCACCTTTGCAGTTCAGCCCCCAAGGCGGGGAGGCGGGGACTGTCACTGTGGAGTCAGTGGCCTGCAGGAGGGGCGGGAACTGAATCAGGAAGGACCTGCGTGGTGCGGTGGGTGACCTGCTGGCGCTCCGGACGAACTTCACTCTCCGCTGCCACGTCTGTGCCTGGCTCAGGAAGCACCCCGCTCCTTAGAAGTGTCTCAGCTGTAGGAGGGGTTGTTTGGGGGTGGGGGGAAAGGAGACTGCGTGTGTTCTTTGCAGGGTTCTTTTGGCCCTACAAGTTCCCCGTGCTGGCTGTGTCTGGAAGGCACGCCCTGACGTCATGGGGCCTCCTCAGTGTCGTGCTCAGCCGCCCGGCCAGCCCGCGTGGCTCTGCCCTTGGTGCGGTGGTGGCAGCCTGGCAGGAGGGTCCAGGGCGGCATGCAGGCGCTTCGTGGGCGCACAGGGGTTGGTGGGGTCTTGAGAAACCCACAGGCAAAGCCATTCCTGCAAAGCAGCTCTCGGCCCACCAGCCGTGCTCTCCTACTAAATTAACTCCCCTGTGCCCAGGTGGGGATAAGGTGTGTTCTGCTGAAAAAGCGTTCATGGAGTCACAGTCGAAACGGTCTCACCCTGCTTCCCAGCTCCACAGTGTGCACCTGTTTGGTCGGCAGGACACCGCCCCCCCGCCGTGGCTCACGCTGCCTTCTCTCGGCCCCTGTGTGTTCTCGTGTGCAGCACACGTCGCGTACCCGGCTGGGTTGCCACATCAGCCAGTTCCTTTTCTGTGCAGTGGGCTGGGCTTGTAGCTGAGAGTTGTTTCGATTCCAGTTTTGCTGATTCTTTGTTGTGAACACTTGTGGTTTATATCAGGATTTCTATAAGGTTCTGTAAGTGGAGGAGTGACGAGTCACCCACATTTGCCTAATAGCTGTTTGGCCCACGGCAGTCTGGTTTTCCTGTTACTTCCCCTTTGCTTCCAGCCAGAAGCTGTTCAAATCCAGGCTCTGTGGACATGGTGTTACAGGGAATAGTGCATGTTTGCAGGAGTTTGAAAATTAGGGTTTAAGTCCTACCAGCTTTTAGGTTCCAGATTTGGGTGTTAAAACACATTACCTACCAGGAGGGGAGATACGGGGAAAGAGGGGTGTGGAGAGGCTGTGGGCCCAGCCCCCAGAGTCCTTCAGAGATGGGAGGGAGCCCTGGAGGAGGAGGAAGAGGGTGCGGGCCGGTTAGACGAGGAAAAACACTTCCTGGATCAACCCTTGCCTAAGCACCTGACTACACCTCTATTTCAAGTGTTTACCCTGAAATGAACAGGTTTCATTCCTTTCAAAATTCCTTTGAGATCAGTTAGTTTTAAAGCAGAAGACATTGAATGGCAGTCATAGTTCGTGGAGAAAACACACGAATATATATTTACTTAGGTGACTGCTCACTGCTAGAACAAACTTGAAATAGATTAATGGCTCAGACGCAATGGAAGTTTATTTTCCAAGTTCTTTCCGTCCCCTGGCTCCGGTGATTCCAGCCCGAGGGCGCTGGGCTCCTCCCTGTCAAGCCAAGAAGGGGAAGGCAGCCAAGGTGCCCGGGATGGGGCCTGGGGGCAGATGCAGCTGTGGCACACACCCCTGCACCTTGGGTCACTGGCTGGAACACAGTCCCGCGGCCACACCTACCAGCCAGGAGGCTGGGAAGCCAGTGCTAGGACAGTGGGGCGACGGGTTTGGGGAATAGCTGGAAGCTTTTCCCATTTTGGGGGGTCATTTTTCTCAATCCCTCTTTCCTTCTCAGTTTCTTCATGAGAATTAAATGCCTGGCGTCGGTCAGTTGAATACTTTGTCACTCTGCTGCCTGAGTGGAAGTCCTGACCATCTGCAGGATGACCTCCAGACCACTTGGTGTGGCGCGAGGAGCCTTCTGGACCCAACCCCTGCCCCCTCTCAGGACTCCTGCCCCCATTCTGTGCTGCAGCCACAGACACCGGCCTCGTCAGAGCTCTCCGAACCGGCCGTCTTGTCTTGGCACCTTTGCCCACTCTGCTCCCTCTGCCTGCAAGCTTCTGTCGTCCGTCAGGATTCAGCCCTGTGACATCTTCTCTGACCACCCTCGCCCTTCCAGGGTTCTTGTGTGGACCCCACAGTTCCTGGGCTGCATTTGAAACAGCGCTGACCCCTCCCCGCCCCCGTGGGCTGTGGGCCTCCTGGGGCAGGGGCCGTGCGTCACTCCTCGTCTGCTCCCTGGCCAGTGCGGGCACTGAGTGGGTGCTCAGTAAATAATGCTACGTTAATGAGGAGGAGACTGTAAATCTAAAAAAGTAATAGATCTGGTACACTTAGCTGTTAAAGTCAAAATATTCTTTTAGATTATGTTATTGTTGTAGCTGTTGGGAGAAGACCCCCCCAAACAGTTTAGTCTCCCTTCTTGGGTCACACAGCTCTGTAGGTTTCGGGTTGCCCATGTGGCACCCCACCCGTGGGGTCTGCAAAGCTGACATGTTCTTAGGAGACTCTTTTTTTTAAATGATGAACCTTCTTAAATATGTTTTCTTAAAGGTTCTCTGTTTAAATATACGAGGTCTGCCTGGATAAAACTCCAACCATTGCTAATATCAACGGGAATGGTTTGCGCGACATCAGTGTCACCTGGCAGCCAAGGAGAGGGGACTGAATGCACTTGTGTGAACAGTGACGACTTCACTGTACTGGTCAGTGGGGGCGTAGACACCATTGAGTGAGCATGTGTGCTGTGTGGTTGTCATTCAAAACGACTGAGTGAGTAGAGCGATGAATCTGCATCAGACTTTGCATGTAACTTGAACATTCATTCCTCTGTGGAAACTATTGTGATGGCTCAGAAGGCCGCAGCCGTGGGCCACTGGTGACTGGCAGCTTCACCACAACAACGCGCCCGCTCAAGCATCACGTCTTGTGCAGTTTTTTTGCAAAACATCCAATCACCCAGGTGACTCAGTCCCCCTATAGCCCAGATTTGGTGCCCTGTGACTTCTGGCTTTTCCCAAAACTGAAATCACCTTTGAGAGGGAAGAGATTTCAGACCATCCATGATATTCAGGAATATACAACGGGGCCGCTGATGGCGATTGGGAGAGCTGTGAGGTCCCAGGGTGCCTGCTTTGAAGGGGGCTGAGGCATTGTTGTTCCATGTACAAGGTTTCTGGTATTTTCTTCGGTAAATGTTTCTAGTTTTTATATCACATGGCTGGGTACTTGTGGGCAGCCCTCGTGTGCACGAGAACTTGGGCTTCTTGTGTTCATCATTCCACCTTCCCCTTTCCACTTTTATACTACTACTGATTTTTCCTTTTTACTGTATTTCCTTACTGACTTTCTATGAATTTTAAACAAAAATGCCTGTGTTTCTGTAGTTTGATATCCTGCTTTTTTACTTATAGAAAACATTTCCTCACATAATTAGGAATGTATTCTCTTCTTAACGTCTTTGTGATATTCTGTCCTGTGAATCATTTACTTGTCTGACAGTAAGGCAGTGGTTTCTGTTCTGCTGTCTGACGGGGACATGTGCGTCGTCTGCATTTCAGACGGTTTCCGGGGCAGAGCCGCCCACTCACAACCGGAGTCTGGACTCCTGGGCAGCTCTGGCCTGCCCTCTTCCGAGCCGGTGACCGTGAACCCCCAGGAGCCCTCTGCCCTTGGCGCAGTGTGCTGGCAGTGAAAAGTCTGGTCTCTGCTGTCCGAATGCGGACCCTCCGCGAGGGCTGACGGACTGTCAGAACTGGCAGTGGCTCTGGTCCCGGGTCACTGTCCGGTGAAGTTTGGCAGGCGTTGTCCTCGCAGGCCCTGCGGCCCACGGCCTGCAGACAGGCCTTTGGTGCTCTTCTCTCCTTCTCCTGAGCCCTTGCATTGGCTCCTGGGGCCGGCTCTGAGCCCAGGAGTGGCAGGTCACACGAGATGCTTTCTTCCCCTCTGCCCTGTGTGCCTCAGCCTGGTTTCTGCGCATCTTCCAGGCCCAGCACAGTGGACGCCTGCTCTGTGCCAGCTCCCTGGCACCCCCAGGGCAGAGGCGGCCTCCTCACAGCACACTGCTCTCCGCAGCCTCGCTCTAGTGTGGGTCTTGTTTCGTGTGTCCTGCTCCCCCTGTGAGCCCCGCAAAGATAGACCTGGGTCTTAGTCACCCCAATCCCCAGCTAGTGTTCTTGAGTGGCCCTGGGACATTGGCAGAACTGGCTCGGTCCTGCCTGCCTGTGCAGTGTGGGCCCCGGCCCCTGGGGCCGCGGGTGGAGAGGTTTCTGCAGTCTGCCTGGGCAGGCCTCTGTGCGCCACGCTCAGGGCTGGGCGTTTTCCACGCGGGACAGGACGG
The DNA here is from genome assembly GCA_004026765.1 of Micronycteris hirsuta. Classification (NCBI taxonomy): domain Eukaryota; kingdom Metazoa; phylum Chordata; class Mammalia; order Chiroptera; family Phyllostomidae; genus Micronycteris; species Micronycteris hirsuta. Next base: position 30,474 of record PVJI01016344.1, read on the forward strand.
GCCTGCTGGCTCCTGGGGCACGGCCCAGGCTGCTGTGGTGGAGGGAGAGGGCGTGCTCAGGTGCGCTCTGGAAGACTCCCAGGAGTAAGCACACAGCCGGGACCACTGGATTGGATTGGGCAATAAGTAGGGAAGCTTGTATCACCAGGTGGTCCCAGTTTTTTAAAGATTTTATTTGTTTACTTTTAGAGAGAGGGGAAGGGAGGGAGAAAGAAGGGGAGTGAAACACGAATGTGTGGTTGCCTCTAGCACGCCCCCTGCTGGGGACCTGGCCCGCAACCCAGGTGTGTGCCCTGACTGGGCATCGAACTGGAGACCTTTAGGTTTGCAGGCCGGCACTCAGTCCACTGAGCCACACTGGCCAGGGCCCAGCTTTCTTTTGCTTTAGTTAGTAGAATTGTTAGAGTAGTCTAAAGCGAAATCCAAAAGGTTGTGATTCACTGTTCTGGAAACTGCTGGGACTGAGTTCATCTTCAGCTCGTATAGATTAAGGTGTCAATGAGAGAAACAGCAAGAGAAACATTTATTGGTTAGGGACAAAGTTCCTAGCTCTAGCTGCACAGAAAAATTGTCCAGGACACCTAAAAAAATAAATTGATGTCCAGGCCCCATCCTCAGAGATCAGTTTTTATTGTTTTGGGGTGAGACCAGGGTGTTAGGATTTTTAAAAAGTTCTCCAGGTGATTCCAACTTGCAGCCAGGATTCAGAACCACCAGTGAAAAGTATGGACTTAAGTCCAAATCCAAGCCCTTCGGTTTACTGTGTGACCCTGGGTAGGGCTGTCTCTGAATTTCCTCAGGTTTAGGACGAGGAGAATCATACACAATCCCCTGAGGCTGCGGACCTGTGTTTCTGTTCGGCAATGTCTGTATTCCCTGTCCTTGGCCCGGGGCACAGTTGGTGCTCGGTGTGTTGAGTGAAAGAAATGATCTGTGAGTGGCGTTAGCATTCAATGAGAGGAGACGCTTGGCCCTGGATGACGAATAAACCGCCCTAGTGTTGCTACTGAGCACCCGTAGCGGTCGCTGATGCGGGGACTGCGAGGGGCCGCTGTCGCACAGGACGGAGCCGAGAGGCTCGTTTCTCGCCCGGAGTCAGGCCCCTCGTTCTGAGGTTGGGGTTCGAGCCCAGACCTGCCTGCCTGCCTGCCTCTGAATCCCACGGACAGCCTCTGCCCCTTAGTGAGGTCTCGTTCCATCTAGTTCCGCAAATCGACACAAGGGTGACCCCCTCTCTCAGGTGGGGCGTGGGCCCCGCCCCTCGGGGTTGTGGTGCTCCCAGACTGCTAGCAAGCGGCTCTTCTTCCTCCGTCTTCTCGGTGTTCAGTGTCGCGGGTTCCGTCCTGCAGAATCCGTGTGCTGTGGCTGACATGTAAATGAGTCCACACGTGAAATCTGGGGGAGTAGAACTCTGGGACTACACAGACCCCCTCTGAGGCAGAGAGACAGAGCCAGAGAGAAAGGGCCCAAGAGTGGGCTGGAGAGCAAGGGGGGCCCGAGAGGCTTGGAATGCCTCGGCCACTCCGACCCCTGCCTTGACGGGCTTTTACTGTCTTTCCTGGGTACATGGCATCAGAGTGGGCTTCGCTTACTATGCATAGGTTGAATTAGGTGATAGACAGCCCAGAAGGTACATCAGAAGGGTTATTTACAAAATGCAAAGACAAGAGGTATGCTGAACTTGAAAGGATTAGCACTGCCAGACATGAAGCCAGATGTGCGTCAGCGTTCTTTTAACCCAGGGTGAGAGAGTTTTTTAGCAAGAGCAGAGCTTAACTCTAGGAAAGATGTAATCCTGATTTATCCACAGGAAAGCCCGTTCACACGTGTGGGGCCTGCTTGCCGACCCCCGTTCCACTGGGGGCTTTTAAACAGGGAATGTTGAGCTACATGTCCCACAGTGAGTGGAACGGTTCCCTACAGTTCAGTCGGAGATTAAGAATAAAGTTGCATTTTTTCCTTAGTAAAGCAACGTTCTATATGAGATCAAACTTTCGCCCTGCCTTCTTCCTCCTTGTAAAAGCCCAGGCTGATGTTAGAGAATGCCTCCCTGTCTACCTTCCCCTTCCTGCACTTGCTCGGATGCTGGAGGGTGTTTGAAGGAGACGTGGAGGAGGCTGTGCCCAGACGCTGGGCTCGTTTCGGACTCTGCCCGTCAGTGGCGGCACAGGCCTGCGTGCGTCTCAGCGTTAGTTAATGAGTGACCAGCCAGTGCAGTTCTGTCCTCAGGCTTCCTGCCAGGCCTGGGGGTACAGAGAACAAGTAGGACGCCCCCGCCCCCGGTGCAGTGGAGGAGCCGTGCGGGTAATTAAAGTGCAGGGCCCGGCTCCCTGTCAGAGACGCATATAAAGCGCCCTGGGAGCCCCCCTCCCCCCCAGCCCCGGGTGGGAGGCTCGCCAGTGGGAAAGGCCCCAGAGCACCGAGCGAGCTGAACTAGGAGTGCTGGCGTGTGTGCGGGCGTGTGCAAAGTGAGCCCTCCCACGTGGGCCCTGGAGGGCCACAGAGCCCAGGTATCTGTTGGGGCCGGTCCCTCCCCTGTCAGGACCTCGCTCGCCCAGAGCAGCCCCGTTTTGCTTGCTGTCACCAGAGATTAGCTTTGTGCTTTTTTTTAGAACTTCAGATAAACGAAGCCACGCGGCATATCCTTCCGTGTCTGGCTCCCTTGCTCCACCCACCTGAGGTTCGCCCAGGGCGCCCCTGCATGGCGGCAGTGCTCACTTCGCTCCGTGCGGTTTTCATTCACACGTGTGGGGCTCTATGTGTCCCCTGCGGGTGGACACCCATTCAGTCCGTGACACTGAGGGAGAGTGCGGGTCGTGATGTCCCCACACAGGTCCTCTGGGGTACGCGTGCCCTGGGTGGCCTGGCGGTGGCCACTGCGCAGCGGTTTCCCGGGCGCTGTTCGCATTCCTGCCAGGCGGCCTGCAGGCCCTGCGGGTGTCCCGCGTCCTCTCCAGGTGGAGCAGCGGTGCCCGGCTGCCTGCTGTCTGCCACTCTGGTGGCGGGCGGGGGTTCGCCTTGACTGCACATTCCCCTGGTGCCTGAGGGCGTGACGCTCCTTCTCACAGTTCATTGGCCACTTGCCTCCTTCCTGAGGGACCTGTGGGGAGGAGGGGGCGTCTCACGGCTCTGCGGGCGCTTGGCGTGGAAGGGGGGAGCGCTCTGGGGGAGCTCGGTGCGCGTCTGTGCTGTGGCTGACCTGTCCGTGCTTTGCATTTGTGGGTTTTCTTCCTACCTGCAGTGAGTCCTGCTTTGTAGAGTCATTTCTTTGTACAGTTAGTGCCCTTTTTGTTTTCTTTAAGAAATTCTGTGTTCTTCCAGAAGCTTCGTTTTACTGTTAGCCACTAGATCCACAGTCCGTCAGACTTAATTTTCTGTGTGGTCTGAGGTAATGGTTAATGATCGTTTACTATAAAGATCGTTCTTCCCACTGAACCTTAAAATAAGTCAGGTGGCCATATATGTTCTGGTTGCTAATTTCAACAGTACTTTAAGAAATAATATAGCTGTGTAATAAGTCTTGTTATCCGATAGAGCGAGCCCTCCTACTTCGTCTTCTTTACGATTATTTTGGCTATTCTAGGTCCTTTTTTCATTTCCATATGTATTTTAAAATAACTTTGGCAATTACCACAAATAATCTGTAGTTTTGTTTGGATATGCATTAAATTTATTGATCATTTTTTACTATATGAAGACTTTCTGACGTCTGAGGATGGCATTTGTTTCCATTTAGTTTTTCTTTAAAATTTTCACAGTATTTCATAGATTTTTTAAAAAAAATGTAGAGGTCTTGTGTTTCTCTTATTAAATGTATTCCAAGATGCATGTGATTTTGGGGTGGTTTTACGGTGGCGTTCTGTAGCTGCGACTGTGGACGGCCATGGATTTCTGCGTGTGCACCTCGAGTCCTGGGGTCGCGCTAGGCCCAGCTGTTCTCATGGCTTGTCTGTAGGTGCCTCTGGGTCTCCTGGGGGGAGTCGCCGGTCTGTGAACGTGTTCGGTCTGCAGCCCTCACCTCTCTCACTTGGTTTTCCTGCCTTTTCTGCTGAACGACGGGGACCCCCTCCCCGTGCGGCCGACGGGGACCCGTGTCTGGGCCCGGGCCCTGGTGAGCTCTTCCGTCCGGTGCTGTCGAAGCATGCTGACCGTTTCTCCTTCCTCAGATGCCTTACCTTGTATAGATGCCTTTCATCAGGTGAAGGAAGTCCCTTGTGTTGCTAGTTTTGTGATATAAAAAAGATCATAGCTGTGCTACATTTTATCAAATGCCTTTTTTCTGCATTTCTTGGTTGTGACTTCTCCTCTGTTTCCGTGGTAAATAACGTACTTTCCTAGTGATGAGTAAGCTGACTTTCTTAATACAGTGTCCTTTATACTTGCTGGACCTGACTTGTTAGTGTTTTGTTTGTGACTTTCCTGTCTGTAACTGTCCTTTCTGACACCGTCTGTGTCAGGTGTTGGTATCGGGGTGACATTGGCCTATAAACTGGGCTCAGGAGTGTCCACTCTGCGCTTTCTCAGTGAGACTTTTCCCTGGTGGCTGCACGGACCTACCGATGTGCTAGAACTTACAGAAAGTCAGTGTTGTATCCGACTTGGAAAAGCAGAAGCCTTCCCAGGGGACTTAAAGACGCGTGTGGGCTTGTGCACACACGGTCTGTCCCATGGCCCTTGAAGGGAGTGGGGAAGGCCTGGCTGGGCGAGGGTTTTCTTGTTGGGTGATGCCCCCCCGAGTGCGCTCATTGAATGACCTGACACGTGTCCTCTGGGGTGGGGCGGGGGGGGGGGGGTAAAAGTTTTGTTCTCTGAAAGAGTTTGTGTGGTTCTTCCTTAAACTTCTGGAAGAATTCATCAGTGAGGCCATCCGAACCTGAGCTTTCTTTGTGAGTGTCTAATGATAAGTGTTTTGGGAGATTGTTTTGCTCGGGTGTGACTATCAGACCTGAGTACTGCAGGGTGAGGAAGAATTTGGAGGGCTCTGGGGACACGCAGCTGTAGGTTCTGCAGTGTGGGGAGGACACAGGTGTCCTGAGATGGGCGGAGGGTGCGGCCCTGTGTCAATGGTGACTCTGCCTGCCCTGCCACCCCGAGGGGCAGGACACGTGGATCCGACCCTTCGGGAAGCGAGGAATTTGACCAGAAGTTTGAAGTGGTCAGTGGTCAGAAGAGCGCTTGTCCAAGTGGAGCAAGCAGCAGCCGGCTAGAGGGCTTCTGAAAACGGAGGTTGCTGGGCCCCTCCGCAGGGTCTCATTTGGGAGGCCTGGGTGTGGCTCAGGAGCTCCAGCCAGTTCCCAGGTAATGCCACCTCTCACCCAGACGATGCGCTTTGGGATCCGCTTTGGGATCCGCGGCATTAGTGCACTCGCTACACGCCCCGTCCCCACCCCGCCCCATGTCAGCTGCATTGGGGCAGAGATCTCGAGGGTTTTTGTCCGTTAGTCCCAGGACCTGGCACAGACCAGGTGCTTGTGCCGCTCCTGTGCTGTGTGGGTCCCTGTTTCTTTGTCTTATTGTTTGTAATTGCAAAAGGAAGAATACATGCTCATTTGATTTTTGTTTTAGCAACACAGAAATTTGTAAAGTGAAATTAAAATTTCCACTTTGGGCCCTGGCTGGTGTAGCTCAGTGGATTGAGCGTGGGCTGCGAACCAAAGGGTCGCTGGTTCGATTCCCAGTCAGGGCACATGCCTGGGTTGCAGGCCAGGTCCCCAGTAGGGGGCGTGTGAGAGGCAACCACACGAGGATGTTTCTCTCCCTCTCTTTCTCCCTCCCTTCCCTTCTGTCTAAAAATAAATAAATAAAATCTTAAAAAAAAAAATTCCACTTTGGCCCCTTGCCACCTCCTCTTGCCAGAGATGGCCGTCTCCCGGCCGTCTCTGGTCAGACCTGTGCAGTTGCAAACGCGGCGATGGGCGGTTTTCCTGGGTTCAGCGGCGATGGGGCTGGTTATTAGAGGACCCCAGCCGTGGGTGGAGCGTGGTTTCACCACAGGCTCATCGTTGACCCAGGAGGCCGTGATGCTGACAGATGGGTGGGCGAGCCAACCTATAGTAACTTCTTGTGGGTGTAGAGTGGGTCAGGCTTGTTGACCTTGAGGTGGTTGTTTGGATCTTGTCCTTTAGGAGTTCTTCTCAATGTTTTTGGTCAGAGCAGGGAGCAGGCCTGGGGACGGCTCTGATGCCAGGGCCGGACGGACGGGTCCCCGCGGCCCTGTGCGTGGCCCCCCGACAGCCGCCCTCTTCACAGGAGGCAGCGTCTGCCGCACGGAGGCGCTCTAAGTTGTTGCAAATGTGACTTCGTCTTGCTTCCCGGACGGAAGTGCCGTGGGTTTTGTGTCTGGGCAGCCTGCCCTGCGTGGTGTGTGGCTCTGCCTCTCTGCAGGGCGAGGAGATGTGGGGTGGAGCTGTGCTGCACCCCTGAACCGGTTGGTTGCTCCTGGTTGCTTCCCAGACTGCCGGCCCGCCTCCCTCCCCGGGACTGGGAGGAAGAGCCTGCCTGCCCAGCCCCGCCTTTACCCTGGTCTGCCCTGCGCCCTTAACCTTCCAGATGAATCTGGAGCTAGGCTCCGAAGGGCGTCCGTGGTGCCTCCCGGGGACTGTGGCTCCCGCTTGCCTGGAATGTGGCGAGGGGGGAGTGAGCGCGTCTGTGGCCAGCCTCGCAGAGCTGTGCGGTCCCAGTAGGCGTGATGTCCATGTCCTCTGCGCTCCTGTTCATGGACAGGTTTGTGGTCGCCGCCCTGCCTTTTCTTGCTTTTGTGGTTGGGCACGTCACTGGAGCCAGGTTTTCCGGTGTGTGTGGGGGTTTCAGGCCCCCCGCGCCGGCACAGGGCAGAGCCATTTCCTGCGGTGCTGCTCAGGTGAACTGGGCGTGGCCCTGCGTCCCGGCGGCGGAGTCGCTGTGCGCCAGGAGCTCCATGGCTGGTGCGCACGGGCAGCTGGTGCTCTGCGCTTGCCCCCCACCGGGTGTCTTAGCTCTGTGTGTGGGGGTCACCTTTCAGCCTCAGGTGCTCCTTGGGGCACGTTTTCTAAAGGAGCAGTGACTCCATGTGTTTGTAGCTCCTGACAACTTGAGTTGTGTGCGGAACCAGGGATTTGGCACATTGACAGACCGCAGTCTTTCCCACTGGGGACGCGGGCTCTGAGCGCACAGGAGCCTTGCTGTGCAGAGTTCTGGCTTGTTTCTTGTGCTTCTGGGGCAGTGGACACAGCTGGCCTTCTCCTCCCGTGTGTCCAGGGCAGAGTCAGAGGGCCGGTGTGGGCTTCTGTGGCCGTGAGCCTGTCGGCGTTTGAGGGGCAGAGATCTGGGAGAAGAAACAAACTGTGAAGTGGGTTTAGAAGAATCCCTCGAGAGTTTGTCTTCTCTGCCCCCGATGAGCACCAGGATGTGTGTGTCCCTTCAGGAGTGAGTCTCCTGACCCCCTCGAGCCTGTCTCCCGCCTGTGGTGGCGGCGCTGGCTCCCCATGGGGCTGTTGCTCACGTGGAATGTCCGGGACGCGCTGGGTGCAGCCGTCAGGTGGTCTGTGAAAGGCAGCTGCGGCTCAGGAAGTGGGAGGAGACCCACCCATCCCCGTGGGACTGCGTGCCGTGTGCTCCGGTCTCATTGCCGCAGCTCCTGTCGGTGAGGGGCGGGGAGGGCGAGGCAGAGCAGAGCCCGGGAGCTCCCTGTGGCAGCAGTTCAGGTGCAAGGTGTGCTGAAGGAGGGGCCTTCGGAGGGTTATTGCTCAAGACCGAGCGGCTGCGGTGGTGGAACCTGCTCCGCCGGGCGGGTCAGGAGGACTGCGTCCTCGGCTCGCTCCAGCTGTCTTTGGGGCAGCGCCGACTCCAGAGTTGCCAGGTGACAGCCTCGGGGACTTCGGTCCGACTCGGTTCTGCGTCGGTTAGCTGTGTGTCTCTGGGCAGGGCCCCCCACCCCGTCCGAATCCTAGCCCCTTCTATTTTAAATTGGCAGGAATAATTTTCGTGTCATACTAGTGAAGATCACCCCAAAAAGCATGCACTGAGTACATCGGAATGTTTTCCCGCACGCCAGGCACTGTTCTGGACTAGAGGCGCCCGTAAGTGGGAGAGACAGCAGAGTAAGTC
>PVJI01016345.1:0-38484 GCA_004026765.1 Micronycteris hirsuta
ATGTTTATTATAGTATTATTGAAGATCCTTTATTTTCTTGGTCACTTTCCTCTAATATCATTCCATGTAGTCAATGGTTCTCTCAAAATGAAACATTTTTGTAATATGTGATTTGGACGGTCAAAAGAATAGTATAGTGTCCCCCATGCTGGGAATTCTACTTTCTAAAGATGGCCTGACTTCATTAGATTTTGGGAAGGCTCATTACAATGTTAGTTGAAAATAAATGTTGAATCAACTAAGATGCATCTTCACATAAATTGATGCTCAGTGTAGGTGCATTATTTCTTGACATTAAGGGTTCTTCCCTTTAAACTATTAGATTTATTTTCTTTGCATAAAGTTTAACTATTAATAATAATTTTAAAGATATTGTTTATTGACTTTATTTGATAATATGTAATATTCATTGTTATAAACAAAAATTTTTGTGTTTATATTCAGGGGACCCTGATTTGGGATCTAATTCATTCCTGCCAAACAATCTCAGTATGGAATCACTAGAGATCAAACTTAAATTTCTATAGCATTACATTAAAAAGTGGGGCTCTTTTTGGCAGGTTCAACAACTGTTCACTCTTTGTAGTAGTATTATGCTACCACATTGCTGTCATGGCCTCATGGTAGGTGTACAGTAATGTACTTCTCTGCTTTTTGAGTTTGAACTTGGTCATATGACTGGCCTTGACAACGGGATAGGACCAGACAAGAAATGCGCTTGCATGGCTAGGTTTATTCTCAGGAAGATTTTGATAACTATCATGAGTGAAAGAACCCAGGTCCAGGAAATGTTGACCTACTTCTAGAACCAGATTCTAATAAAGGAAAGTTTCTTCACTTTAAAGAGAGGGCAATATTTGACCAATAATTTCAAATTTTTTAGTGATACCTGTGCCTACCACTCTTATCTTTTTCAAATAAAAGTGTTTATTTCAGTTCTCCTGTCCTCTACCAACCACTGTGGAACTTGTCTTTTTACTTTCTAGATCTCCAGATCCAGGTTACATTAGGATCTGAGGTAGATTAGAACTTCAGCTCGATGCTTTGAGTGCATTTTTGGGTGTTTTGGGACGGGTGTGAAAATATTTTGCTTTTGATAGGGATATGAATAGTTACAATCAATAAGATGAATTGTGGCAGATTAAATTAGTCACCCCCCTTTTTTTTACTTTCCCATAGTAATGCTATCATGGCCTAATGCAATAATAGGCTAGCTATCAGTGGGTCACATTGAGCTATAGCTTCTTATTGAGCGGTCTTCTGTGAATAATGACGTTTACATTTTTAAAGAGTTTTAAAAAAGAAAAATTTACCAAAGAAATGTATGTAGCCTACAAAACCTAAAATATTTCTATCTGACCCCTTGTAGAAAAAGTTTACCTAATGACAGACTTTTGTCCAAAGCCACGCTGGACTTTGGGCCATGCCATACGACTTGCTTTGGCCAATGAGATATTAACAGATGTGATGTGAGCCAAGACTTGAAAGCTGTTTAGGAGTTTGGGTTTGATTCCTGGGAGTCCCCCAGCAACCTCAGACTTTTAAAATTTTCAAGTGTGAAATATAACACCAATGGAGAAAAATGCACTAAACAAAAATGTGTAGCTCAGTGATTCATTACAAAGCAAACAGCTGTGTAACTATCATTCCGATTAAGAAATGAATATTGCCACCACTTTAGAAGTTAATTGTGCCTCCTCTCTTTCCCCAGAAGTGATCCCTATCTGATACATGCATCCTCTGACTTTCCAATGGCAAATATTAATATTTTCCCCTTCTTGTACAGTGCAAGGACCTTAGAATTCTTTTATTCAATTCAGTGCTTCTAGACTCAGATACCACTTTTGCCTTTTTTCTCTCTATATTTTAAGCTTGAGAAATTGTTTTGTTTTACATTTAATATTCATTTAATTTACTGACATGCCTATAATTTTTATGAATTTTTATTTCTTTCCATTTCTCTGAGCTAAGTTCATTTTCCTTTTGATATAAGAACATGTATTAGTGCAGGTCTGCTGCTAATGAGTTCCCAGCTTTTGCCTGAAAATATTTTTGTTTTTTCTTAAATTTCTGATGAGCATTTTCACTGAATATATATATGTGTGTATATATATACACACATATATTTCATGTATATTTCATATATTTCATGTATATATGTTAGCAGTAATTTATTTATTGTTTTTGGACATCCTTCATGGTTATTAAGGGGTTAGCAGTGTGACTTTTTTTTATAGAATGGCTGTATTAAGATAAAGTTGACAACCGATAAAATGTAAATGTTTAAAATGTCCAGTTTGGTAAGTTTTGGTGTACTTAAACTCCTGTGAAATTATGATCACAATCGAGATAATGAACCAAAGTTTCCTAATGCCTCTTTATTTTTTCTTTTCTCCTATTCCTCCTACTCTCCTCCATACTCAGGCAAAAGGAATCTGCTTTCTTCCTTATAGATTAGTTTGCATTAAAAACTATTTTATATAAATGGAATCATATAATGTATTCTGTTTTGTCTGTTTTCTTTCACTCAGCATGATTATTTTGGAGTTCATCTTTATTTTAGTGTAGTCAAAGTTTTATTCCTTTGTGCCCCATTGCGCAGAGCTATAGCCCACTGTGTCTATTCACTCAGCTTTTGGTGACATTTGGGTTGCTCTCAGCTTTTGGTTCTTACAAATAAAGCTGCTACGCGTGTGTGTAAACATGTCTTTGTGTGCGAACATGTATTTTATTTTCTCTTGCGGAAATTCCTAGGAATGGAATGACTAGATCTGACGGTAGGTGTATATTTAACTTTTCAGAAACCGCTGAACTTTTTCCACAGTAGTTGAAACATTACACATTTCCACTGTCAGTGTGTGAGAGCTCCATTTCCTCCGTGCCCTTCCCAACACTGGGTATTGTCAGTCATTTTAATTTTAACCATTCCGGTAAGATTTAGTGATATCTCAAGACACTTTAATTTCAATTTCCCTAATGTCAAATGATGCTGGACATCTTTATATGGGTGTATTTGACAGGTGCATACTTCCTCTGGTGAAATGTCTATTCAAGTCTTTTGCCTAATTTTAATTGGTTGTTTTTTCTTATTGTGGAGTTTCGAGAGTTCTTTATGTAACCTGGGTATAAGTGCTTTACAGGTGTGTGATTTGAAATGATCTTTCTTCAGTCTGTAGCTGTCTTTTAATTTTTTGAGTGTCTTTCAAAAAGAAGAAAATGTGAATTTTGATGAAGTCCAATTTCATAATTTGCTCTTTAATGAATTGTGCTTTTTGTTGTTATAATTAAGAAATATTTGCCAAGCCCAAAGTTCAAAATATCTTCTCTCATGTTCCACACTTAAAAACAGATTGCTTCAGGGTTTTTTTTTTTTTTGCACTTTAGTAAGACTTTTGGTTATGCAAAGGTAAAGCCAAAATTCTGTTCTGGAATGGAAAAGTGTAAGACAATAAAGGTAAACAACTTTCTATGAATATGTAAGTTTCTTCTTTTTTTTAAGTGAATTTATTCTCGTCAGATTATTCTAATCATTGGGGTTTGGGCAAGAAACTGGAGATAAGTAGAACACTTATTTTTCTCCCCCCTCCTGGTCCCATTTAGGCCAAGGGATGGGGTGCTGGGTTCTGGATGGGGAGAGATACTCAAAGGCCCCCCTTGGTGTATAAGAAGATTGTTTACTGCAAGATGGTTTACTATAGGAGGCCAGGCCTTAGAACTCTAAGAGTGATGTGGGTCAGATTCAATGTTGTTTTCTTTTCTAAGATACTATTCATTTGGCTGGAATCAATAATTTCTTAATGTTCCTTTAAACACCACAGCCAACACATTTCTGTACTTTGTTGAACTGAGGAAGTTTTCTCTTTCCTGGTATATTTGGCAGAATTCTAAGATATCTCCCAAGATTCTTGCATCCTGGTGTTCTTGCCTGCATAATGCCATTCCCTGGTGTGTGGGAGGAACCTGTGGATATTAATGGGAAATTATTTCCGTGGTTGTTATTTCATCAGGCAAAGGGATTTCACAGATGGAATAAAAATTTCTCATCAGTTGACTTTGAGTTAATAATCAAAAGAGGTTCCATTGGCAGCCCTGACCTATTTGGGTGAGCCCTTATGAGAGAGACTAGGCAGCAGCTGACACCCCCCAGGACAGCCTAATGGAGCTGCTTACTTTGTGGTGAGAGAAAGGGACCATGTGTCAAAGACCCAAGGGCAGCCTCTTGGAAGCGAGAGCAGTCTCTAGCAGGCAACCATCAAGAAAGCACATATCTCAGACTCACAGCCAAGAATCAGTGAGCTGGCAAGAGGATCGTGATCTTCAAATGAAAATGCAGCCCCAGCTGACACCTTAATCACAGCCTAGAGTGACTCTGAGCAGAGGAACCCGTTTATCTGTACCTGGAATCCTAGCCCACAGTCACTGTGAAATGATAAATGATATTGTTTTAAGCCATCAGGTTTATTGTACTTTGTGAAGCAGCAATAGAAACTAATATACTAGCAGAAAGCCAAATGAGGTGAGAGAGCAGCAGCCTCCAGGAGCAGATACGAAGCAACAAAAAGAGAGGAGTGGTGATCGGGGGGAGGAAGGCAGGCTGAGGGGAGAAGCAGCAACTGGAGCAGGTTTATGGGATGTTTCCTTGGAGACTCATGCAAATACTTGGGACAAAACTCAAGTAGATTTTATATTTCCTGCAATTATGTGAGATAGAGAGACTAATTTGTTCACTGAAGGAAAGTTTGGTACCTGAATTCTGGAGAACTTGGTGATTTCCGTGTCATATTTTACATGACTGGCATTATACCAAGAGCTGCATATTTATTGGTGAGCAAGACAATTTCTCTGCCTTCATGAACTTACAGTGTCGTGGAGAACACAGTTCAGTTACTAAGTACTCACAATAGACCAGAAATGCTGTCACAGAAAAGGGTAGGATGCCATAGAACATGCTGCAACTGCACAGAATCTGAATTTAGGGATTCGAGATCCTTTCCTAGAAGAGGTCATATATTACCTGAACTTTACGGAAGACCTGGTGATGGCCAGTTGCGCTGGGGATGGTGACACTGTTTCCTTGACAGAGGAAATAACAAGGCCAAAGGTTGAGAAGCAAGAGATAGCATTGCTTTTGAGGACCTGAGGTTTATTATGCATGCTAAGAAACATTCTACGTACCAACATATAGGCTAGGACTGACCTGTGCTCCCTTTGATTCAATATCTTTGGCCAATACTTACCTGGCAGGGGAGATACCATGATCAATATCTTTGGCCACACTCTTTTCTCTGCCTGGGGTGCCCTTGAACTTAATTGGATTTCTCTCTCCCTCCCTCCACTTCTGTTCCTCTTCCCTTCCTTTCTCCCTTCTTTCCTCCTTTCTTAGTTTTCAAAGTTGTTCAAATGTGACTTTCTCGGGGATGCCTTCCCTTACCTTAAGATTAGATCAGATTCTCCTGCTCAGGCGCTCCTATCTAGTTAGCTTTATTTACTATTCTTTCATGACACTTATTGCAGTCAGTACTTACATACTTTTGTGATGATTTGGTTAAGGTGTATCCTCTTGCACTAAGCTATAAACCCCATGAGATCGCATTTATGTTTGTTTTGCTTTTATTCTATTCAGAGCTCAGGCACATCTACATGGCTGGAATAGAGAAGGAACTCAAATATCTGTTGAATAAATGAAATTTATAAATAATTTTAATATAGGAGGAGAAGGGCAAAGAAAACAAATTGTACCAGCGAGAGAAAAGCCTTTACAAGAAAATTTGAGCTATCTTCAAGGATGAGTACAAGCTCACTGTGGGAGGGAAGGAAGGACGTTCTGTAAATCAAGAGCTGCATGTTAGTAGAGACAAGGACATGTGAGGAGAAGAGGGGAAGTAATTGCTTGGCTGATACACGGTGGGGTGAGGGGGAGGTCATGGAGGGCCAAGGCAGAGTGGCCCGAGGGTCAGTTAATAAAGGCATTGTGCTTCTACTGTGAGAAGTTATGGCATTATCCTTCAAGAGATTATGGGGAATGATTGAAGGATTTTAAGCAGAGCCAATATGATCACATTTTTCCTTCAGAGAATTCATGGATTTGAAAGGATGAGACCAAAGTCTGAGGGACCACAGTTAGAAAATATTGCAGTCTGCTAGGCCAGAGACGAAAACAGCCTAACTAAAGACAAAAAGTGGAACTAGAAATAAAAGAGATAAAATAGTAATATTTTACAGGCACAATCTACAGAGTGTACTGACTGGTGGGATGGAGATGGGGAGGATGGACATGCAATTGCAGGAACAGCCTGGCCTGGGTCAGCCGTGAGGAAGGCAGTGGATAGGTGGTGGGAAAAGCTGGGCAGGGGAGGGACAGGATGATTCACTGGGGTCCTTTTATATTCTATAAATGCTCGTTGTTCCTTTTTCTTTATTTTCATGTGGCTTTGGGGCATAGAAGAAAAGTCACAAAATTTAGGCAAGGAAGGTTTTTAATTGAGAAGGGAGTACTAAAAATAAATTTTACTTAGGCCTTTTAATTTTACCAGGGCTTTTCCTTTGTCGGGGAAGAATATTTAATCAAAGATATAGCCAGTGTCTCTGGCTATGATATTCTCTAACTATAAATTCTCTGAGGAGAATGAATAAATTATGGAAAACAATTGAGCTGTGAGGTGATATGCTAAGTTGCATAAAAGGCTGAGAGGCCATGGTAAGATGAATGGGAATGAAGTATTTTTGACTTTGGCATATATATTTGTATTAGACCATCATGTTGTTCTAAGCATAAAAACTGGGCAGATGATTTGTTGTATTTTAAATATTATAGGAGACCTAAAATAATGCTGACTCTATGAATGCTTGACTATTGTATCACTGTCCATGGAAGACTTAAACATCATGATTCCAATTAGAAATAACAAGTACAACAAATGGACTCCATTTGTTGATTCTGAAGTCTGCAGACAGCCCTAGTCCTAGAGAATGTAAAAGTTAAGCAAATTTTGGATCTGACAGGGAACTGCAATTTCTTCCCTAATGCTGCAGGCACAGCATGTACGTTCTAATAGCCTTCCTTCGTTTTTGAGTCAAATCCTTCAAATTGATATAAAAGCATTTAATAGGCTTTTAAAAAGAGTATCTCCTTTAAAACAATCTAATGAATAACAAAGCTAGCTTACTACTACCAGAAAGCACATTTTCTTGAAACTCCAAAGACCTGAGTTATTTCCCCAGCTCTCTGGGGACAAGGAATATAAAACCTTGCTTTCTCTCTTTCTGGGCTTTGTTTGCTATTGCTGATATAAAATCTGGATAATCGCCTTCCCACTGCCTTCTCTCTTGGGAAGGTTGCACAGACAGATGTTATCATATCTGAAAAATGCTGTAAAAGAAAACCTCTTTGTGACTATAAAGAAATAATGCTGCTGCCTTCTCCCTAAATACTCTCATTTCATGCTGTTTGATGGAATATGATTTTAGCACATTTTTTCCCCAATGCTTAAAAACAGCTAGCTGAAGATCTCAACCAAGGGGAACTTGTTCCTGGGATAGCTTTATGAATGTAGGTGTCATGGCGGCCTTTGAGGAAAGGTGAAGGCACACTAATGTCAGAAGCAGTCATGGGGGTCAGGGGAGAAGGCTGTGCTGGTGCCTTCCCAGATATCTGGCCGAGAGAAGCAAGAATGTACCTGTCTACTACCAGAGCAGATTCTGAGTAATTGTCCATGACGATACATCCATATACCAGCTGTGCTCAGCTTTGAGCTATGCCATCTGATAATTTTAAGCATTCTGTTTTGAATTTATATCCAAGGAATATCAAAACTATAGGACAATGATAAATTGAACTGGACCTTCTTAGGAGTAACTGATGCTGGCCTGTCAGGTGGCCATAAGCACTGTTGGCAAAGGCTGGCAATAATCAGTCCTAATGGTGAGTGAAAACATTTAATTGGATGCTGAGACGTTAAGGGGAAAGTGAGAAATTCAAGGTTGTTGATCTGCTCAGTCTTATTTTACAAGAGACATGCTGGCAGGATCTGTGGTTTAACCCTCTGGATGCGGCATTAAAGAGAAGATTCAGGGCTTGATGGATTTAGCCATGATCCCAAAACTGTATCAAATTTAATTACCTCCTTTTCTTGGCTGGACTAAGAGAAAACTTTAACAAATAACAACTTGCTCTGAGGAACGTTGAATTACAGTATCTCAGTCTATTGGAATATGAATCATGCAATGAAGTTGAGAAAGAAAAATTTTAACATGGTATACATTATATTAAAAAGAAAATAAAAGTGATTCTTATTAATATTTTGATTTTGAGCTTATTTAGCCAAATGTATAAGAAATTTAAAATAGCATTTCTGTCTTTGAAACAAATGTTGTGTTGTAGAATTTTGTGTAGGTTGTTAATTAAACTGATATTGCTAGTTAGTCTCACGGCACTTCAAGTATTACATATATCTGCTAAGGTCATTTTTAAACCTCAGGGCTTATTTCTGACAAGTGGCACATTCACAGACCTTTCATTATGAGGAAGCTGTTGCAATATGAAAGTAAAGCTTTTTTTTCTTTTTTAACTTAAATAGCGAACACTGAGAGGTTTCATTCTTATGCTTATAGTACAACTTAAGTTGATTGTGATAAGAGAAAAAGGCTTTCCATTTGTACTTAATTTTATGATATCATAAGTGTTGCGTGATCTTGGGTGCTATAGGAGGAAAAAGATCTCTAATGAAGTGTTCAACAATGGAATCAGAGATTATTATTTAGCTAAAATGCAAGTTATTCATTTTTCTTTCTAGAAATTCAGGGTTGAGGGGGACCACCGAGTAGACAAAGAGCGCGTGGTGACCTCTGAGTGGGCATTGGAGGTACGTAGTCTGATGGCACTAAATCATACCCTCTCCCTGCGCAGGGCAAAGTTCCCCAGAATCATCTGGTGAGAAGACGGAGGACTCTGGGGTGCATAGCTCTGTCCTTCATGGCTGCTCCCCTGGGTAAGTGGTTTTGTTTTCTCATCTGTAAAATAAGGCACCTTAGCGTTCCCACAAGGACATTGTAAACGTTGACTAGGGCAGTCTTGGTACAGACCTGACATACAGTATTTACTAAATAAATGAGACTCTTTGTTTCCCCTTCTGGCTTTAGTATGTGAGGACTTTTCTCAGTCTGACTCCCTCCTCCCTCCCTGAAGTGTGCTTGTCAGTAGCTTGGTCCTGAGCTCTCTTGCAGTTATTTTTGCATCCAAGCTTAATAACATTGAATAGGACTCTGAGGTTAGCTATATTTTTTCAGTGTTTCTGTTACTTGTTCTATTTTTGACCCAAAGTGTATTATTTATGTGATTACTTATTACAGTGATTATAATCATTGGTCTTTGCCTCCCCAAATATCAGATTCAAAGTTCCAGAGGACTCTGTTTTAGGTGTGATAGACCTCCTGTAACAAACAGCCAATCAAATGGCAGATAAAGAGAATGGAACATGATGACACAGATCTTCTTTACACCAACTTTTTTTAGGATAATATTCAGAATGATTCATTCACATTAATAGGGTTCCAGCCATAGCATTAATCAACAGTGCACTTAGGGTTCACTTTTAAAAATAGGCAAGATGAGGCCTGGCTGGTGTAGCTCAGTGGATTGAGTGTGAGCTGGGAACCAGAGGGTCCCGGTTCGATTCCCAGTCGGAGCACATGCCTGGGTTGCAGGCCAGGTCCCCAGTAAGGGCCATGTGAGAGGCAACCATGCATTGCTCTTCCTCCCCTCCCTTCTCCTCTCTCTGAAAAGAAATAAATAAAAAATCTTAAAAAAAATAGGCAAGATGAGAACTACTTTCCCCTGTGGATTCTGATGGTTGCACTGTAGTGCAGGCTGGTTTCAGCTGTTGGTTTTGATTAAAATTTTTAACAAAATTATTTCAGAATAATTTTTCAGTGAACAGCTCTAAATATGAGTAGTTTACAATATTATTAATGTAGAAGATACAAAAGTGTTGAGATCAAACTAGTCGAAGTAGAATTGTAAGAATATTTTTTTGAAAGCTGAATGCTGCAAATCTGACATCATTTCTAATTGGATATTGTGGATGCACATGAGTTTGGGATCGTTTCTAGAGAGTTGAAGTTGCTTGCTAAATTAACTTTCAGAGGTCAAGATATGGGATAGATGTTCTTGAAGTTCCATGAAAAGACCTTTATACCAATAAATAATGTTTCAGTCTTTTTCCTTCAACTATAGTTATCAATATGCATATTGGAAACTAGCAATTCTAAAAGAGCACACTTTAGCATATACAAGCAATTATTACCTTTCTTTGGGTGATAAATACCTTCCTAAATGTCTGTATCATATTTACTGCAAGCTAAACAAATGTTATTTTAGAAAGGAGAATTTTCAGGGTGTTATTGTAAGTCATGGCATAAGACTGCATTCTCACACAGCACCATGTAAAGACTCCTTGCAAAGGGAGGAGCAATAATTACTTCATTAGTTACATAAGGGTGTCATAGGTCTTCAGCATAAATTAATTCTGATTCATCAAGGATATTATTAAGCTGTCAAAATCTGTCAATATGGAGTGTGACAACAACATGTTAAAATTCCATTAAAAGGTCATTAACGAGGTCTTCGAGCTCATGTTCAGCATTTTCTCTGGGTTCCTAATGGAACTTTTCCCAAAATGATTTAAGTCAGACGTCTCATAAACTTTAAAGCTGTTCAAAGTTTGCAATTGGAAAAAAGTATTAGTCTTCTCTGAGTTTTCTTAGTTCCTATGTCAGCCAAAATGAAAAAGCAGTTAACTACAACCATAGTAATTTTCAAATCTTGACATTTACATTTTTTAAAAAATCTGGTAGCTCTGAAGATGGCTACGGTTATTGTATATAGAGACTTAAACATTCCTCTACCACTAACAGAGTCATTATTGAATTTTTGCTATTACTTTGATAGACTTTTTTTTTCTGTAGAAGAAAAAGAAGTACAATTTGTGATGAAAACTTATTTTTCTTTCATTATACTGTCAATTGGTAAGATTGGTGGTATTTGCAAATGACAGTGTCCAACAGGAAAGTTAGTGCAATTTTTTTTCTTTCTATAGAAATATCTGACAACCACAGAAAAATGAAGTGAGTCATTACCATTTTTTCTTACTTCCCTAAATATAGCGGAAAACGCCAAATTGATGGAGTCTCAGCATTGCAGGTGGTGGCAGCTATGATCCAAACAGCTTAGTTCTTCATTTAAATGGCAGACAGGTAGAGATTAGAGCTATTCTATCATTTTAATGAACACAAGAAAAAGTTATTTATGATGTGTAGAATAACAAGTTGCATTTTCTAAAACAATAATAAAAGTTGGAGCTGTCAAGAAACTTTATGAAACTTTGAATAACTAAGCAAAATTTCTTATACTTGTTCCTAGTACTTTTAAAAAGATAAATAAGACATAGCTTGGAAAAAGGTAAACATCTGATGAGAATACATTTTGGGAATTTGACGTAGGATGATCCAGATGGAATAGGCCTCGATAATATAATTTCTAATCTCCATACTATAAACAGGGGTGTTGGCAAAATGATTATTCTGTTTTTCAATTAAGTTATTTTGTCAGTTGAATAGTTTTTGCCAAAATTTTAAACATGCAATGGAGCAAATAAAGTAAAAATGAAAATTTATCATGAATTTGTACCTTCCTGCTCTTAATCTAGTAATTTTGAGAGAATGCTACTCTTTTTTTTTTAATCAGTAAGGGGAAAATAGTTATAAATACAGTTGATTTGGGTTAATAATATTTCAAACATAAAAAGTTTTAAAAAGTTATTTGAAATAATGTTTTGAGGATTGGGAACAGGTTGCAGTTTTGCATTGAGAGAAGAGAAAGATGAAAATAACAGACAACATCAATAAAACTAATAGACATGAAAGATTATTATTAAGGAGAAAAAGTTTGAATTCTTAAAAGCCAGAGTTTTAGGAAAATGGTTTCTGCAAAGCTTCTGGGATTTATTCTGTTGAATCAATGATTTCATTTGTTAAGCCCTCTATTTGTTTTGAAGGTCGTTAAGGTCTCTCAGGAATTTTCTGATAGGTTATTACAGTGATAGCTTCGGAGAGCTTATCTCCTTTCAATTTCTTTTACTTGACTTCCCAAACTTTTGCACTCTTAAAACTCATTGCACACTTGTGTTCATGACTTGTCACCCAGGCATGGCTGCACTTCAGCTGCCTCAGACCCTGTTCACTCTGGGGATCTTGAGGGATCAAGAGGGTTGACAAAACCCTCTCCCCACAGGGGCCGATTCAGAGGGGACAGCTCTGGGAGCCTGCACGATTGCCTCCTTACACATAGAGGGTAGACACATTTCATTTGTGCAGTAAATCAGTTTACAAAACTCTTTCAAAGGAGCTAGTTCAAATGCCACCTGCATGAAGTTTTTTGTTTTTTTTTTTTAAAGATTTTATTTATTTATTTTTAGAGAGAGGAGAAGGGAGGGAGACAGAGAGGGAGAAAGCAATGTATGGTTGCCTTTCACATGGCCCTCACTGGGGACCTGGCCTGCAACCCAGGCATGTGCCCTGACTGGGAATCGAACCAGGACCGTCTGGTTCCCAGCCCGCGCTCAAACCACTGAGCTACACCAGCCGGGCCTGCATGAAGGTTTTATTATTGTTTTTTCTTTAGTTTACAGCAATAATTTATATGTACCATTCTTATGGTATTTTTTCCATTTTGCTGTATTCATAAGTATCTTCTCCACTAGACTGAAATAAAAGAACACAGGACATATTTTATTCATTTTTGTATCTCCGTATCTAGGTTGGTACTTGGTACAGTGCTACCTTATTCCTTATTTTTTTTAAACAAAGAACATAAGCTTTGCAATAGATGGGGTTGTATTTCATTGATCCACTCACCCACTTAAACAGTAATACATTTTTATATTTCTGAATTTTATAGTATGTAATCATTTCTAGTTGGGAAATCGAAATATAACAGTGTCATCTTTTAAGGACAGTTCTTTCATATTTTTAATTATATGGATTCCTTATTTTGTGTTCATGTCTGCATTTTTGAACTGTGTTTTCTTTCTGTTTATTCTTCTAAACTTTTCATTGCCTTTATTTTCATTAAGAATATAACCCAATTAACTCTTGTGTATTCTCAAATATACAGAAATATGCGATCATTGTATTCTAGGTTTCTTGGAAATTTTAATTAGTTAAAATTAAATTTATATGTAAAATATATAAACATGAAAAGAAATACTGCAGGTATCAAGATAATAGCATCACACTGAGTTATTGAGAAAGATGAGATATTTGTATATTTTAAGATTCTCATTGTGTTTGTCAGCTGTATTTAGCAAGGTCAGGAAGGGAGCTGACAATTGGCAAAAGGTCAGAGGAAAGGTTTTGTTATTGTGTTTAAGTTCAAAGTATTGTCAAAAAGTTGAATAAATTTATAATAACAAGAAGAATTGCCATTGGGTATTCAGTTAAGTGCACACTGAAAGATCAATTTCAGGAAAGATCAGATCTATGCCGTGCGCTGAACAGGAAGATGGACCGCTGAAACTATTGACACTTTGGGTAGACCAGACATATTCGAGACTGGGGTGTCTAGTGCCTGAGGAGTACAAACCTTGACTTTTTAAGCAGAGGGGCAGCAGAGGGATGTCCCTCAGACACAGGAAGCCTTTGGGCTTTACTACCTGGCTGGACCACAGTAGGGAGGGTGCTGGTGCCACCGTGTGAGTGCTGAGTCAGCCTAATGGCCACCTCTCTGACTATTGATCTATAGATAGCAAAGGACAGAAACTGTGAGCTGTGAATACAGAGTGCCCTCTTTTTCCCATCTTCTATGGAGAATCTTCGAGACAGGTATGGTGCTTGCTCTTTACAGGGAGATGTGTCCCCATTGCCTGTCAGCATGTATTGTGAGCTAATTTAGGCTTGCTGAACAGACCTGGAAATCTCAATAGCTAAGCCCCTTGTTACTGTGTCTGAGACTTTTTATTTTGTGAGATAGATAAAGTAAGCAGGAAGAATAAAAACATTGCTTAGGTGAGACTTCTACTCAGAAGCTTGTTCAAAGGAGGCTATAAATTATAATGCAAAAGAACATTGCACTCACTGCGTGGTGATCTGGTTTTGAAGGCAAAGCTTTTCTTTGATAGCTAGAGAGCAACTAATTCTAAAGATCAAAATTCTTGTTATAATAAGAAACTCAAATCTATGCCTGTGTGTGTATTATTTTTCAAAATGTTCAGTTAGTATTCTCTGTCACTTTAGTGTTCAAAATAAAATGAACCATAGGATCAGGGGAGAGTAATATCATTACAGCGCATTCTGGCAACCAGTTGGATTGTTTTTAAGGCCTTCGAACTTTTCCTTCATTGCATTGCTATCTCCTCAGAGGTAGCTCTCTAGGTTTCTCTTTCTCCTTCTAGTGCCTGGAGTTTCTGGCAATAGGAGAAGATTAAAAAATTGAGGACAGTGGGAGTTGGCAAACTGACACTGTCGGGCCAAATCTAGCCCCTGGCATGTTTTTGTACTGCCTGCGAGCGAACAATCATTTTTGAACTTTGAAAATGACTGTAAAAAAACAAGAAACAAAGAATGTGCTGACAGAGACCACCCATGTGCCTGGAATGCACACGGTCTGGCCTTTGACAGAAAAGTTTGACAACTGCTGTTCTACAAAAGAAAATTCAAATGACTTAGCGGGCCACCTCTGCTTTCTTTCACAGCTCCTCTGACCACCTCTTCCCACCTCTCAGGCACATCTTGACCTCTATAGCTGCAGCAAACATCCTTCAGTTCCTGCTTGGCTGCCTCCTCCCTCTTCCCCATGCTTCCGTGTCTTTGCACATGCCTTTCCTTCTTTCTGGAATGTTCTCCACTCTACCCTGTACCTGTACTTGTGCAATTTATTCATTTTATTTTCACTTTTTCTGAAAACAGCAATGTACACAATGCTAGTATCTAGTAACTGTTATCTGATAATTAAATAATCTTATCAAATAAGTAATAGCTAGCCAGAGAGAAAATCATAGATACTAGACAGAAAGCCAGTGAAAACCCTGTGGCTCCTTCTGTTACTAGCTATGCCGCTGCTGTCAACAGCTCCGCTCTCACACTGCCGTGGTTATTTACTGTCAGCATTAATAATTCAGTGTTTAGTTTTCATCTTTATTTTCTCATTTGTGTTTTATTGATACTTTTTTTCCCAAGCACAGAAAAAATATAAAGCTCAAGATCTTAAAGATTAGTGGCCTAGAGCCCTAAGCAATGGTGGGAAGAAAGATAACATTTCAGAAGAGAAAAAGCAACTTATAACAGCAAATGATTTTGCAAAGAAATATGTATCAGATAGTATGCTTGTTAAGGAAAGGAATTATGATCATTAACCACAGTTGGCCATTCTATTTATTTTTTTAGAGAGGGGAAGATTGTGCCCTAGACTGGGAATCAAACCAGTGACCCTTTGATTCACAGGCTGACACTCAACCACTGAGCCACAGTAGCCAGGGCACAATTGACCATTTTGAAGTCCTAGATATTGCTAGGGCTACATTGAGAAACCTGTCAGCCATCCTTATAGTATACACAATCATAAAGGAAACTTAGTGCATTCAGATACAAATATGAATAATAAAAAGTTTGTTTCAAATCAAAAAGAAAAAAGTGAAAATGCATCTGTTCAGCTATGGGAATTAGAGGTTGTAATGAAGCTAAGAAAATTGGCATGTGTGTTAGGTTACAGTAAAGATATGGAAATTTAGCACTAATCCTGAAAAAAAAAAGATATAATTTTCCATGTGAAATCTTGATAAAAGGGGCAAGAGGGAGGAGCACCATAAGGTAAACAACACCAACATTCTTAAATGATAATTTATAAATCATAAAATACAAAAGCAGGTAACCTATAGTTTCTCAATTTTTAAATCTTATGTTTGGAAACTTCTTGTAATGTGAAGCTCTTCAAAAGCAGTTCTTGTTCTTTGCCTGCTTTCTCCTGACCTTTAAGGACTCGGTGATGAAAGTCCCACCTCCATATTTTCCCATTTTAGAGCTATCCAGCAGAGCTGTTCTTTAGTCACGAAAATGCCTTTATGTTTTATTCTGATTTGACCTGAATTTCTTTTGTGATCCCTTTTCTTCTAGAAAAACCCATTTCAACCTTTGGCATCAAAATCACTCCTTCTGTGGGCAAGTAAAATAGTAGCAAAATGTCAGATTCCATTCACCTTAAGCTCCTTGAAAATCCAGCCATCTCACTTATCTATTTATCATTCTGGGAGTGTGAAGTAATCTGTATTGTCATTTTTATTAAGACTCACTTACCACGATCATTTAAAGAACATCAAAATGGATGCATTACTGTCCTGTGTGTGATGTGAGGTCAATAAGTTATTATGTGGCTGTCATGAAGCTACCACTGTACATTTTATTTTATTTATCTGACTTGGAAAACTTTTGATTTTATTTAGAAAATGTGAACAAGAAAACCTTTGCAAGGCTGTGTAAAACTCATTTTACTGATAATTTTGGCTCATATAGTCACCAAATTGATATTATCTAATTCTAAAAGAAAACATATCTAGTGTTTTAGGTTAAGTCCAATGGACTTACCTTTATTGGGTACTTAATTTTTTTGCTCTGAGTAATTAATTTTATGTGTTCTGAAACTTTGGATTCTGCATTTTAATGTGATTCTAAAGTTCCTGGTGGAATTTAGAGAAGAAAGTTCCAAACATTATCAATCAAACCTGTCTTTATACCTTTTGACAACTGCTGCTATTCACAATATTGGTTAGACTTGGAGACCCACGAGATGCCGCTCTTTTATATCGAACGTTTGAGGAAAGTGCATAGATAAGCCAGTCGGCAGGCCAGCCAGCACGCAGGCCTGTGGCCACAGTCCAGTGCAGACCACTGATCCTTCCCTCCCTACTCACCCTCTTTCAGCCGACTGATCAACAATGGTCACCTTGACCCAAGGCCAGCCAGTCTGCCTGGCACCTAAAAAAAAGAGCTTGGAACATTAGACCCTCCCCTAGTACTTTTCATAGAAAACATGGTGATCCTTTCCATTGAAAATGAAGGTTGAGATAACAAGATGCAAAGAGGGGAACTACATGGTAGGGTCGGGACCATGAGGATTTATGAAAAACTGAAATGATCATCTAGGACATTTTCCCAGAGATGAAATGAGAGAGCATGATACCTCTGGGCATGGCTGAAAGCTCAGTTCGCTGAGCTACCTCCACGTTTAATGGCAGCCCCATTCTGATTTCTGTTTATATAGCTTTACAATCCTCTCACCCCACCCATTATTTCCCCCTGAGGTAAGCTGAGTTCCATCGAGTCAAAAGAACTGACCAGAAACAAGTGAAATTCTTGTCATTTAGCCCTTCCTCCCACGCAGCCCATCAACATGCCCGATATTACACTGCCGTGCTGTGCCTGCCATCAGTGTAGCTGTGAACACGAGCTGACAGGCGATCCGTTCAGGGGGTGTCATGCTCCTGAGCTTTCCCTCCGACAGCTGGTCCCCAAAGAATTGTAGCACTGTCAAAATTTAAACAGCTCTCCCTAAATGTGCTTAAGTGAGGAATATGCTGTCCCTTTGCACTTAATAGGTGATCTAACATTTCTGGAATTGAATTGAATTGCATGTATATTTCACCCTTGGTTTCCTGTGTGTGAGGAAAATAGCACCAGCTGGGTTTGCTTGGGGCAGGGAGGGGGCAAAGGCTCTACTGTTTCCATCCTGACCTCTAGCCTCCGGGCTTGTACCTTACTTGCTTGAAAGGTTGAGTTCATGTAGGTCATGTATGGGTATGGAAGATACTAACGACCCTTACATTCAGATATCTTTATTAAAGACAAAGAACTTTTATCATAAAAAATCAAGAATTGTTTGGGGAGAGCATTGTCTTCTAATAAACTGCCCTCTAGTACAGGAACTTGCTAACTCCTCTTCCTGTGTCTGGGGCCTTTCCTCAGGGCTGGTGCTGTGATATTGCAATATAATATATATTTGGTCTTTGTCTCTGGCACAGATGTCCTAAACCCTCTGTAATTTCCTAAGTGATATGAGTGTCGTTTTGTGTTCTCAGAAAATGCCTGGTGCCTGGGAGCCCCTAGAGGGCTTCAGGGTGGGGCTGTTTCCCAAAACGACCAAGGTGTGCTTAGAGGGTTGGCACTTTCAGCCGCACCTCCTGACCTCTGGGGAGTGGAAGGGGCTGGAGAGTAAGTTAATCATCAATGGTCAATGATTTAAGCAATTGTGCCTCCATAATGGAACCTTTGTTAACCCCTACACCCTGGGGTCCGGAGAGCTTCTGGGCTGGTGCACACACACATCCACGTGCTGGGAGGCAGGTGCACTGCGACTCCAGGGGCAGAATCCTGTGCTCTGGGCTTTTCTGGGCCTCACCCCATGTACTTCATCTGGTTGTTTACTTGCATCCTTTATAATAAACTGGTAAATGTAAGAACATGTTTGCCTGTGTTTTGTGAGCCATTCTAGCCAGTTATTGAAACTGGAAGTGGGCGGAAGATTTATTTGAACACCTGATTTTGAAGCCAGATTAGACAAAAGTGTGAGGACCCTGGGGACCCATTTCTTGTGACTGTCATCTGAAGAAAGGGCAGTCTTTTAGACTGAGTCTTTAAACCTGTGGAGGTGGACACTAACTCTGGTTATTGAAATAGGACACCAAATTGGTGACCAGAGAGTTGGAAGAGTGATTGATATGGGAAAACACCCACACATTTGAGGCCAGAAGTGCCATGAGTAGAGAAACAGGTCTTTAACAGTGATTGTTTATAATACACCAGTGGGTCTGGGTACATGGCAGACAGTGCTAAACATGGAGAATAAATGAGGTAGCAATTATATAATGAGCCTTTTTACTAAATTTAGGAGCTTTATTCAACATGTGAGCTTCATTTTCTTACTTAAGAAAATCTCATTTTTTAGGTGCACTTGGTAAATAAGGGTAGGGATATAAATAATGCCCTTAGGTAGACACTGACTTTACCTCATTTTATTCTCACAAGCACATTACCAGGTAGGTATTCTAACCCATATTTTGTGATACAGGAATTGAGGCTTAGCCTCACTAATGGACATTGCCCAAAGTCTGCTAAAAGGCGTATTTGAAACCACATTTGATTTACTCATAATCTTCCAATTTTGCCATAAAGATATTAGAATACAAATGAATTATCCTAGCATAAGTTTGAAATGCCTTTAAAACTCCCATTTAGTTTCTCTCTTTTTTTTTTTTTTGGTAAAATTGATTATAAACTTAAAAACCATTTTCACCTGTGGCATTTCATTTCTTTAAAAAAATGTAAAAAACCTCCCACACTTGGAAGCATCAACCATGAGTAACAGTGGGATTCTGAAGGTATAACTCATTATTCCCAATCAGTGGTAGCAAGGATTTTTTTCTACTGCCATGGCTCAAAGTAATTGCATATTTATCTATTTATCCGAGCAATTAATCAGAGACCCAAGTAGTCAAAGTAGCAGCCAAATTCCCATGTTGGACTTTCATGTTACATTTACCAATTCTCAGCACTTTCAATGATTTCTTGCCCAAGCAGTATAAAACCACATGAATCATATGACCAAGTACCAGCTATACTAAGGATGATTTACCCAACCGAGAGAATGTGTTTCAGATGACTTTGCAGGAAATATAAAGAAAAATGATTACAGTAAAGATATTTTTAAAGTGAAAACATTCACTAGTTTATATCTCTAGCATGACACTACTAGGCCTTACATTTATAGTCTAAAAATTGTTTTGCAGAAGCAACAGGTATAATATTCTATTACTGTAATAAGAAAGCTTCTGCGAAAACATCTTTGTGTAAAATGTGCATTTTTACCTGATTCGGAATCAGCATGAGGCCATTTTTCCTTAGCTGTCTGCAGGTGGGTAGGAAACAATAAAGACCCATGGTGTCCACTAACAGAAATTCAAAAACCAGGTCCATCTTTGACTGAAATGTTAAGTGGCAGGCTTATTTTATTTTATCTACTTTTTATTGTATTTTTTCCCATTCCCATTTAGTCCCCCAGTAGCCCCTCCCCCACCCCCATGATTAAAACACTGTTGTCCATGTCCATGAGTCCTTTTTCCTTTTTGCTCAATCCCTCCACCCCTTAACCCCCCACCCCCCACTGAATGGGAAACTTTTGAAGATCCAAAATGAATTACAACATTAACTGGTAATTAAAAAATTCAGTTAAATGGAGTTGCCTAAACCTTAAAGCATCCATCAGGCCTGTAATGACTGGGTTCTGAAAGAACTTGAATTTTGGAAGCTTGAAAGGCTACAGTAAGGCTTCCTCTCAGAGGTACATTGTGTCAGGTCCGTGCGACATTTTGTAAATTAAAAGTCGATGGAAGGATTTCACATAAACATCAGAAATTTTGGCTTCTCTTGAAAAACAGATCAAAAGATGTGGCAACACAGGGCCTATTGTTTCTATTAGTTGAGGTGTATTCTTTCCAGTTCTTATTCCTTTGCAAATAATGTGTGCGCTAATTTTTTCTCCACAGCTTACTTAACTCATTTAAAGTTACCTGACTAGGTGTGTAGGCATTTGAGTTTCAGTCTTTGTCCTAAGGTCTGCTTGCTGCTAGTTCCTGGAACCTGTGATCTTGCATGACTTTCCTCTTTTGAGATGATGATGATGACTGCCCTTGCAATTTGGTTCTAGTATTAATATCTCAGAGACTGTTTGAAATCATACAAACCTTCAAAGAAAAGAGGCGTTGCCATGAAGAAAGTAGAAAATGGCAACATTAAAATTATGAAATTTGGTAGCATTTTTTGTTGTGAGAAATTTATGAGTTAAAAAAGGTTTGGGACATATGAGGAGAATCCAAAATAGCCTTTGTTATAATAAAAAGAAATTAGCTGCTGTAAGTTTGGGAATACGATGGGAAATTCTATGCTATAGCTTTCTTTGTCTTTCTCATTCCCACTCCCAGCCCCCCCAGCCTCCCAATGAATAAAGCCAAAGAAAAACAAAATTCATAGTAATGGGATGCTGAAGTAAAAGTGCATCCCATTATATATGTTCAGCAGGTCAGAATGGGATATAGAATAGGACAGGATGCTAAGATTTAATAAATAAAAATACAGGATGTATACATACATAAGCACGATACATATTTATAACCTTTCATATAGTATTTAATATGCATTTTATACATAGATGTGTATATATTGTAACATAAAGATGGCTCTGTACAAACCTGAGAGTGCTTTTATCTGCTTGACCTTTGATCCTAGGAAACTTAGGGACGGTGAACACCTATGAGGAAGGAAATACTGGGGAGTCGAGACTGGCTCCACTGAGGGTAGTTAGTCCACAGGGGGCCTGGTGACCCTACGCGGTGTTCTCCACCTCTGGGCCACAGACAGTTTACTGCACTGTCTCTGGCTAAACCAAAGAGCAGAGGCAACTTCAGAACCTACTTTCAGTAAACCTGACTTATTTCTTAAAGGTAGCATCATATTTCTGATTTCTTTTTTTTTAAATCTCAAAGAGCAGGCTTTTTATTATTTTGCCATTATTCTTTAGGGACTCCTAAAAATTTACAAGTGGGCTAGAGTCAGTTTCTTTTAATTGCAAAGAGAAGTAAATAACAGGATAGCAAGACAAAAGCTGGTCATAAGTTTCCAAATGACCTTTTATTCCCAACTTTAATGCAGTGCTCCAAGCTTCCTGGTAATTCTCTGCTAAAAGTGAAAGATTTCAAGTGTTTGAAGGTCCTGCGTCAAGTCTGGGTTAAATGCTAATGTTTGTGGTGGAAAATCAGAGGACAATACAGAAATCTGCTGCTAGACTAATATAGAGGATTTCTGGACCATCCCCTTCCAGCAGCTTATTATAACGTTTTCAAAGTCCAGAGATGGCAGAAGGTATGGCTGATGAAGAAATCTTGTTGAGACTCTCTAGGTCTGAATCTTACTGGCTCCTTTGCTCAACTCAAACAAGAGCAAAGTGCAATTCCTGGAAAAAATAGAAAAGACAAGCAGCTGCATTAATAGACTGGGGCAGCTGGGATGTTGTAAGGTGAAGTATGCCTAAACCAGGGTGTGGGATTTATGCGTGTCATTCATTCTCCCTGGGAAAAACAAGTAGGAATCTTACATGAAAGAATGCAGTGGTTTTAGGTAATCCATCTCGGGGATAGTAATCATAAGTTTACAGATATTATCTTTTCCCTTAATCAGGAAAGAACAATTATGTGACATGGCCGTGGAAGACTTAGCTCCACAGGGATGCGTCTCCCCCGCCCAAATTCCTTATCCCTGCTAGACTTCATGTATTATTCCTGTTGTACTCATGCGAAACTTGAGGCGTAGAGAGGTCAAGTAAGCTAGCTTAAAATTGTACACCTCGTTAATAGTATGATTCCACAGATTTGTTTGCTCCAACCCATGTGCTTTTTCCATACATCTTCTCCCAGGACAAATCGCCCCGCCCTCTCAGCCTCAGTTTCCTACCCAGGAAAACAGTGATGCTGTTCGTGCCTTGTTGGACTATGGCTGGGGTTAGAGAAAACTAACATAAAGTTTCCAGGGCCGTGAGTGGCCATGGTAACAGGTAAGTGTCCCATCAGGTGGGTGGACAGAATACAGCGTCTAACAAGTCTAATAAGAAGCACTAAAGTCAAATCTAGGTAGGAAATAAGTTTCATCTGGACTCTGACAGGAGCACTGAGCTCATAGAAGGGCTAGACTGAGAACAAACAAGGTAATGGCCCAGTTCTGCAGAAAATGAAGGCAGAAACGTAGGAAGACGATGACTAAATTTATTCAATCTGGAATGAATTTGACCTTGAGTGAATTTTCTTGGGAACAGTGGAACAAATACACCCCTGTAACTCCATTGGCAGTTTCCAACATTTGATTGCTAAATAACTGAAAGGATTAAATGGAAAAGATTATATTTGCTACTGAAAGAATCCAATCATTTTTAAACTACAAGCATGAGAACAACAGAAGTCACTTCTTTCTTTTTAATCATGGTCTGGATTTGGCATTGATATAATGTTTAATTTGTCACTTCATATGCAATCAGGTCTAGACTTTTCTTTAGGTGTTTTTTTTTTAATGCAGTGTAATACAGGTTTGACAGTAAAAAATGATGATGTGTGACAGCAGCAAGAGTATTTCTGTACGTGACTATATAACCTGCCAAAGAATTTGCATCAGGCCTTTCTGAAGCGCTGCCATTCTCACTCACCGTAAAGGCCCTCAAGCCCCTCACTGTCCCGCCATAAAGGCTGTCATCCAGTCAGCACCGATTTTATTCCTGTAAGAGTCAGCTGTGATACTGATGATGCATGTCAAGCCCTTGTTAAATTCACTGTGGGTCAGCTACCTAAATGTTTCTTCTAAATGATTCAATCATAAAGCACAGGGCCCTGAAATACCTGGAGAAATGTGGCAACCAGCATTATTTATGATACAGGTGTTAGGCAATTGATGAATTGGGATGGGAGCTGAATTTAACACAAGTACAAATAAAAATGAAGTGAAAAGTCTTATAAATTTATGCTGTATACTTATATATTATTCCAAAAACATTGGTTTGATTGCTTACTAACTTTTTTCTGGGTAAAATGGGATGGTTTTAGAGTCTTATTGAAAGGATTCAAGTCATTCATTCCTTCATCGAACTTTCCTTGCACCAGGTGCTGTGCTAAACTCTGAAGATACAAAGACAAGTAAGACTTGGCCGTTATTCTCCTGGGTCCCACAGACTATTAGGAGAACAAATTTTAATGTATTAACAAAGAAATAGTATTATTTTGTTTTTGAAATATCCCTTTCTCTTTAAAACAACTTTGCTGGTCTTGCTCAAATGGTAAATGGATTAAATGTGGAGAGCTTGGAAGGCTTGGAAGAGCAGAAAGGCAAGAACAATGTTTATTCTCTTCTATTTTGTTTCTGGTCTGTATCAGGCTGTTGCCCAGTGTCTGAGGGGGATTGTTTCCAGGACCCTTGTGGAGACCAAAGTCTGTGAATGGTCAAACCCTTTATAGAAAATGGCATCATGTTTGCACATGACCTATGCACATCCTCATGTATATGAGGTTTGTCCAGAAAGTATCCAGACACATAATATGAAAAAGAGACATTTATTGAAGATGACG
Organism: Micronycteris hirsuta; assembly: GCA_004026765.1. Classification (NCBI taxonomy): domain Eukaryota; kingdom Metazoa; phylum Chordata; class Mammalia; order Chiroptera; family Phyllostomidae; genus Micronycteris; species Micronycteris hirsuta. The sequence continues at coordinate 24,198 of PVJI01016345.1, forward strand.
CAAGATGCAAGAAATATTGTACATAGTACAGTGACACCTCAGTCCCCTTCAAAGTAGGCAACTTAGGAACTCACACAGTTCTCCCAAACACCATCAGCTGCTCCATCATAGTTTCCTGAATGTCAGCGCCAATCTGAAATCTCTTCCCCTTCAAAGGTGATTTTAGCTTTAAGAAAAGCCAGAAATTGCAGGACGCCAAATCTGGGCTGTACAGGGGCCAAGTCAACCTGGGTGATTTTATGTTTCACCAAAAACCTCTGCACCAGATGTGATGCCTGACCAGACACATTGTCAAGATGAAGCTGCCAATCACCATTGCCCACAGCTGGGGCTTTCTGAATCATCCAAATAGTTTCCATGGAGGAATATTCAAGCTTCATGCAAAATTTGATGTAGATTTGTTGCTCTACTCGTTCAGTCATTTTGAATGCATCAGTCACACAGTACACATGCTCACTGAATGGTGTCTACCACCCACTGACGAGTACAGAGAAGTCGCCATTGTTCACGCATGTGCATTCCAGTCCACTCTCCTTGGCTGCTAGGTTACATGGATGTTGCATAAACTGTTCCCGTTATATTAGCAATGGTTGAACTTTTTCCTGACAGATCTCATACTTTAAATCATTTCTGGGTTAGTATAATACCTTACATAATGTAAATGCTATGTAAATAGTTGTTATGCTGTATTGTTTAGGAATTAATGAAGAGGAAAAAAGCCTCTCTGTGTTCAGTATGGATACAACTATCATAGGCCTGACTCACTGAACACATCAACAACAATGTAACATTTTTTCCTGAATATTTTCAAATCTGTGTTGGTTGAATGTGCAGGTGCAGAACAGTGAATAGGAAGTACCAACTACATATTTTAGTGAGTCAGAGATTTAAGGCTCCATTTGTGTCAGTGAGAGGCCTATTGGCTTTGGAATTTTTTTTCCAGTAGAAATTGTTGCTCCTCAGTCTCTGCATTCACCACTTTGATTAGGAGTCTCCCTTTATCAGTTTCTAACTGTAAGATCTAAAGCAATGCATCTAAATTTTACTCTTGCTTTCTGGGAACCATAGTATAATCAAGAAAAGACATAAAACTATTTTCAAGTCTTCCTGACACTGTGTATTTTTACTTTATTGCCTTTTAAATGGTTATATAAGCCTATTTTATTTTGTGTATTATAGAATTAGTATCTTAAGATGACTTAGAAAATAGAGAAGAGAAAGACAAAAATCTACCTGCTACTACAAGACCCAGATAGAATTACAGTTAAAATATTTTGTAAATTGTTCTTCCAGTAATCAGTAAGGTATTAAGGCACAAACATATGTTTTTCTTTAAACAAAATTGGGATTTTGGTAGAAAAAAATTCTAGAAGTAGCAATGTATGATCAAAAAGCCTGAGCATTTTTAAACATTTAAAACATTTCACAAAATTACACTGCTAAATCAGTACAATAATTTGTATTCCCTTCAGCAATGTGTTTAAGTGGTTGTATTTCTGAATTTGCTAAAGCCAGATATTATCATTTAAAATGATTATTGAATATATCAATGTGATAAGTGAGCTCTTTTAGGTTTCACAAATTTTTGGTATAATCCTTGGGCGTCTGATTGCCAACTGGTCCTCCTGTAGCCCAAGATATTCTTTATCTGTGAAGCTTTTCTTCCTGCTTGCAACCCCTTACTTTTCCAAACTTGGTCTGGCTTCTCAAGATCTATTTGTTTTTGCAGCTGGTAGTTGTGTGTGTGTTGGTTTTGTCTAATGCACGCAATAGCTTTTTTGTGACCCTTGCTCCTTCTTCTACTCAGGAAGAGGCCTGCTCATAGGAAGGCCACCATAGCTAGCGTAGACTTCTACTCCAGCTCTTCAGTAATCTATTAAAAAGCCGGTATTGAATGCTTAGTAACTTGTGTAATTTCCAGGGACAGGATTTCCTACAATCCTTCAGGCCATGGACCTCTAAATAGGAAAACAAGGGCAACATGATTATTTTGATTAGAAAAACAAAAAACATTCTAAGTCTTTCAGGCAAGTTGGGATTTAAGTCAAGGTCATTACTGTTACGAGGATTAGAGGGGCAAAGGTCAATGGCCATATAGGATATACAGGAACCCTGTTTTCTATGTGGAGTATTTGTGTTTGATACACTTGGTTAGATTAAGGTCATTTTCCTACTAACTTTTCTTCCATTTATCTGTCTGTTTGCGTATTAGAGAATGTTTAATCCTTTTTATGAGTTGCCATTGTCTCTTAGAAGTTGTAAGTATTTTTGTAGAAAAAAAAACCCCACACAACTATTTCATCACTAAGGCTGGACTGTCTGCTGCTGTTTATGTTTTCTGACAGGCCACAGGAGTATTGTTTCTTGAAGTCGTCTCCACGTGCCTTGCCTACTCCAGTCCTCCTTATTTTCCGTCACCCGATTCAGGTTGCTGAGCCACAGCTTCTCGGTATCTGGCGTGAGTCCACCCTCCTCTAACACATACCCTCTGATGGAGAGCTGCAGTGAGCAAAGCTTCAGTGCAGGGAGCTGGCTGTGCTCCAGGCCTCAGCTGCTGACAAATCTGCCTTGGCATTTGATGTTAAGTATAGCTCTCAGATGATGACTATGTTTTTTGAAGCTGCATGCAACATTTTGATAGGCTGCTATTTATAAGCCAGCACCTAAGACCAGAAGCAAGAGTGGGAAGGAATTTTCCATGCATAGAACCCCGTTAGCAATGGTTGTCCTTTTCTGCACTCATTAATGTAGAATCTAAATATTTCTAATGGAATGCGATCCCCAAATCAAAAAAGACAGGCTAGGGCACAGTCACTCTCAGTGTGACTGAAATTTGAGAGCCTCTGAAAACAGCATTATCAGGAACCTCACAAGGCCTTTGACCTCGGAGGTCCTTGAAAATTGGATGGTTGTCTATTCCGTTTGCCCCTGAGAGAAAGCAGTGCTTGATATAGACGTATGGGAAACAAATACGCCAATTGACTCCAGCAGTGAACAGTATCCCTCACTTTTATTCACTTCAGGTCAGTGTTTCCCAAAGTGCTTTTCAAACCTTAAATTAAGCCATGAGTGTTACTCCAGAAGAAGATTTCCATGATCAAAGTCATTAGGGAAATGCTGTGATTTTACCCATGTCTTGAGAGTCACAGTTGACATTTTCAAACTTGTGAAAAGTCCTATAGTAACATAATCTACTTAATTTGCTTAATACAGCATCCTCCCCATCATCCACTTTTTTTGATTATAGACTTTTTTTTTATTCTGCAGCATTTTGATAAAAGCATGTTGAAAAGTGAGGCTGCCCTCACCATTATCTCCTATGGCTGGATATTTTATTCTAGATGAATATACCTGACATTCTTCAACTAGCTCTGAGTCATTGGCTCCTGTAGCAGTCTGGTGCCTGAACTCCATCTCAAAATAAAGTTTTCTTTGCTGATTTCAAGGCTTTCTCCTTGTCTTTGACTTTCAGCATTTTTATTATAATGTGTTGGTTTGTGGGTCTCTTTGTATTTTCCTGCTTAGAGTTCATTGAGCTTCCTGGATGTGTAGGTTATTTATTTATTTTTTAAATAAATTTGGGAAGTGTTCAGTCATTATTTATTTGAATATATATGTTTTTCCTCCTCTGTCTCCTCTTTCCTCTGGTCCTTACATCTTTGACTATGTTGGTGCACTTAATGGTGCCCACTTTTGCTGTGGCTTCTTTTATTTTTCTTCATTCTTTTTTCTCTCTGTTCTTCATCTTGCGTAATCTCTACAGTCTATCTTCAAGTTCACTATTTTTTTTCCTATGCCAGTTCAAATCTACTATTGAAGCACTGTAGTGAATATTTTATTTCATCTGTACTTTACTCTAGTATGTCCATTTGGTCCTTTAAAAAATTTCTATCTCTTTGCCAATATTCTCTAATGCAACATTGCCATCATGACTTCATTTAGTTCATTAGTCATTCTTTCCTTTACTTCTGTGAACGTATTTATGATGGCTACTCTGAAGTCTTTTTTCTTTTAATGTGACATCTGGTCACTCTCGCAAGCAGCTTCTGTTGCCTGCTTCGTTTTCTGGTATAATACTTCCGTTGACATACTTTATTTTGTTGGAAATACTTTCAATGTGTTGTAGCAAATCTGGATAGAGCCCCTTCTCCCTTTCTTGTTATTTGCTTGTTTATTTGTTTAGTGCCTGCCTGGATTATTTTAAGAAAGTCTATTTTCTTCCTACGCTTATTGCCAGTGTTAAGTCTCTGACATTGTAACTCGGGGATGCACAGCTCTGGGTCTGCCAGCTGTCACTGTGGGGTGACAGTGGTCCTACCAGGGCACTTTCCCGAACCACATACAACTGTTAAACTTCACATTGGTGATTAATTACTGTTTTCAGCAATGCCTTGGGCATGAATTCCTACAGAAACTAATCCACCTTCATAGTTCCCAAGGTCAGTGTATGATATTTCTGGACCCAGGTTCTCTACTGCAAATTAGCCAGTTTACAGTCTTGGTTGTGTCTTCATCAGACCCATCTACCTCCTCCCAACTGTCTTTCATCACAATCTGCACTTTCTTGAGAGTCCTCTTAGGCTTTAATATCTCCATATTTTCTCTGTCTCAGGTAAAGTTTGTTCCTTTGGGAAGGGATTAGGAGGTGGATTTGTAATGGCCTGCTTCTCCCAGCAGGCAAAATCTTTGAGCCAGGATTCCGGAGCTTGGGTTGGGGCGCTGACTAGCTAGCTTCTATCTGCGTGGCATCCTTACATTAGGAGCTGAGAGCTCAGTGGATGGGGAGTCAGCATCCCAAGGTCTTCTTGGCTTGCTTTCCTCAGGTGGAACCAGTACTTCATGACTTGGGGAAGGGCTATTGGGTTCCCAGTATTTTCAGCACCCCATGCCCAAGGTGGAGCCTCTATTCCATGAGTAGGGTTTGGAAAGAAAAAGGGAGCTCTCAGCTATTAACAGTACTTAACCTGGGGCTCAACCTCAGCAACAGGCAACTATGGGTGGGAGGAGAAACACTAAAGTCCTGTTCCTTCTGGGAAGAAAACCCTCTGACTGGGCGCTGAGGAGAGAGAGCCCAGTGTTCCAGCTGCAGCAGTCTGTTGTCCAGTCTCCACACTGCTGAGCTGGGGGAAGGGATGGAAGGAGCGGTCTTGGTTCAGATACCACAGACTCTCACATTTCCTGCTGAATTTTTATAGATTTTGTTGAATAATATTTCTTTATTTTCTGTTTGTACTTAGAAACATTCCCAGAGGCTTTGAATGACTGTTTTTTTAAAAAATAGTTTTTACCAATTTTTTTGGAGATCATGTCAACCAAGCTCCTCCTGTTGTCATGCTGGAAGCTGATTTCTATAGAACTTTAAGTGCATGATGTGAAACACATAGGATTACAAAAGAAATCAAGTGTACTGAAATATAGTCATCAAAAGACTTAAAAAATGTGGACTAATAATGGTAACTACTATAAGATAGAGCTGAACATAAATTAAGTGTATATTTTGGGGTATTTGCAACAACTCTAAGGTGATATGGAAATACCTATAATTGTTATTGGTGACAAAGTCATAAGACTTTAATACCACTGTGATTTATTGTCTACACTCATAATTTCAAGAAATGCTAAATTTCAGTTAGAGGTAAGTGAAAACAAAAAAAATGTTGGTTTTTTTTCAGCCTGTATTTCTGTATTCACTGATTCCCTGAATTTTATGCATAGCCCCTTTGGGGATCTGTGTATTCAGGTGAAAATTGTACATAGATTCAAGAACATAACAGAATCTAAAGAAGGCCATGGAGCAACTCACATGTACTTGTGACCTAGGAATTGCTCTGATTCTTCTTTTTAATGGCAAATGAAACAACCCATAGGAATTTTGAAGTCTCTGGAGTCTTGCATGAACTTTTCCTTGAAAGTCATGACCTCTCTCGGTCTCCATCCTTGTCACGTCTCTGCATTCTCTGACTAAAGTAACCTTGCAAATTATGGCACAAGCATGAGAGAGATTTTTAATAAAAGGTGTATCATTTCCATCGTTGTAACAACAAAGGTATTGGTGATTTTAGAAAAATAGTGAATCTGAAATATGCATATCTGGGAGCTTTAAACTGCAAATATCAGGCAATACAAACTCAAAGAGATTTAAAGTTACAGAAAAAGACTTTAAATAATTTCCTACTAAAAGTTTAATCTCTAGAGAAAACATGTTTCTGAAAACACAATACTCCATTTAGAAACTATAATTCACTTACATAATCCCTTTAAAAGAGAAAATTGCCCAAGTCTTACATGTTGAACAGATAATTATTCTTTAGTCATTGCTTAGTTCAGTCTCTTATTTACCATTAATTCATTTCATTTCTACCAATAAATACAAATATTTCTATGATATAAAGTTGGCTTTGCAACCACTTCCTTCAGGTTTTATGTAACAGCATGTTGTGTGGGAAGCTTAGTTTATGCTATTTGTTTATATCACCTTAAACTATGATGTGTTATTTTTAAGAGGCAGTATTAAATATTGGGAAATATAAAGTTATATAATTGTGAGTTACATAAATTATACATATGCAAGTTTTCTTTTTCCATCAGAGTCATAAAATGTCATTAAAAAATTAGTGATATGTTACAAGATAAAACAAAACTCTTATTATTGCACCATTGTGCCTTAAAACATTTAGGTTAGGTATAAAGGAGGTTTATTTTTGTTGTAGTTCTTTTAATCTCGGCGTTGTTAAATATTAGAAGGAAGATATTTCTTTCTTTAAAGGTTAAAGGTCATTAAAATTCTTCTATGTGAGGCAATATGAGAGTCCTCCTGTTGCCTGAAGATTCTGGTCAGACTACGTGAGTCCTCCGTGCTTTGCCCTGACATTTGATTTATGATTCTGTGTTCTGAAGTGCAGAAGCAGTTTGGTATGTTGATGTGCAAATGATCTGGCTCGAATAAATCACATCAAAACATTCCCCGTTTCAGTATTTTTCTCTCTTATAAAAACGGATTCTATTATGAGAGTGAGCATGAGGGACAATTATTAGTGTTTGCAGAATATTCACAACACGAAAAGAAATAAGAAAAGGAATTTTAATACTATTGAAACTTTCTGTGGTTATATTGGCATATTATTTTTTCTTTCCCTCTATGGTGAAGCTTTATTTCTTCAGCAGCATTCATTAAAGGTTACCAAAGACTAATTTTGGTGCTAGGACTGAAGAAACGTATCTTTTCTTCTGGGACCAGAACTCGAAGATGATTAGTACTCAGGGATGTATGGATCCAATGTAATGGTTTGCCTTCGCATGAGAAATCACCTCCTTCTTCAAAACCTAAAAATCCCTACAGAGTTATGACTCACCTCGAACACTGGGAGGCTGTGGAGCGGAAGGTGTCACGCTGAGATGGAGGGATAATTGTGAGGGCCAGGGAAGTTTTAGAAGACAGACTGCTTGGGTGGAAAGAGAACCATTAAAAAGAAATACAATGTAAGTACAATCAAAGTATCTCTAGGCAAATTGGAGAGTAAAAAAACAAAGGTCTAATGGTTCAAGACTCAACAGACTAAAAATTCAGGCACAATACATTCTGATCCTGGCACCGCGGGATCAGCTCAGCGTGAGAGCCTGCGCAGGCAAATCACCTCCCATCTGAGGTTCCATTGCTGTAGCTGAGTAAATTCAGAAGATGATAGCATACTCAATGAGCGTAGGCACATTTTGCTTTCCTCTTTGTGGAGCCTCTCTCTTCCATGGGGATTGAGACGGAACACCATTACTTCCTTACAGCTTTTTCTTTGTTCATTGTTACCACCTCCCCCAGCCCCGTTCACACTGGAAATTATAGGGACCTCTAGATAGAAATTATTTTCTGAAGTCTATTCACTTGGATAAGTTGGAATAGAAAACTGCCAACTTCAATCATTTTGACCTCACCCAAGACTGCTGGACAATAAAATAAACTTTATCTCCAAGCCCTCCAGGCCAAATCCAGGGTCTTTTTCTTAACTTTATTTCTTCTTGATTTAATGAACCACTCCTCATCGCTGAGAGACAGGTTTTCACCATGTGGCTACTTTGAGCACTAAGACAACTTCTAATTGGCACAGTGATGCCTTTATTCCCCCTTTTCCCTTTCATATTCTAAAAATTCAGCTTCTAACTGGCACCGTAAAACAACCTGGAAACTCATATGGACTTGAGATAGGGACACTCATGTATCCTGCTTTCTTTATCCTCACATGGACAGAAACGATTGGAAAGAAGAGCATAGAATACAGCAAAGTTGGTGTAGCGATACTGAATGCTCACTTGAGTTTTAGCTACAGCATCCGTGCCTCCTGGCTTTCCTTCCCCTTTCTGCTCATCAAGAATGGTCCTTATTTCTCATCTCTTTTCTCCTTGAGCCAGGTTAATTTTTCTTGCTTTAACATGTAAGCTTATTTATTTATAATTGGAAATATTATTTAAGATCACACAAACTTTTTGGAATGGATGATTCAAAGTTGAAAACAGAACGTGGTATATTTAGATAATAAGCCACTATTATCATTCAAGGTTAAATTTTCATCCTATTTGTGATCTGAATCCTTCACATGTACTCCGGGACCTAGCTATATCCATTTCCTTTTCCCTCATACCACCTTTAAACCTTTCCTTGATTCTTAAAATGCTTGCATTGAGTGTCTTCTGTGTGTTAGGCAATGGGTGGTTTAGTTGCTAGGGAAACAATGCTGAAGGAGACGCCATCTGCCTTTAATAAACTCACAGGCTAGTTGGAAGAATGAGAAGTAAATAAGCATCCCAAGATGAAGACTGAGTTTGTGATGTTAGCACGAAGAGGAATCCTAATTCGTTCTGGTTCGTCAAAAGGTTACTTAGGATTCTCCCATCCTAAATGACTCTGACTCAACTCTACTACTGTTCACCTTCTACTATCAGACTTTTCCACCATGTCCTGGCTCTCCCTCCTGTTTTACAGTTTAATTTATTATCTCTACCATTCGGGCTTCTGCCCTCACTACTGCTACTGATAGTTATTGAAGAACATCTTCTAAAAGCCAAATCCGGGGTCTTTTTCTTAACTTTATTTCTTCTTGACTTAATGAAACACTCATCATTACTGACCCCACTCCCCAAGCTCATTGATGGAATCCTTGAACAGCTGCCTAATGTTTTCCATCTGTCTTTGTCCCTATTCATCCTCTCCTGCTCCAACTCCTCTCCCGACGGCACCTTTCATTTTCGACTGTGCACTTCCTCCTAGACATTCTGCCAGATCTTAAATTAAATTCATGCATATAAATATTAACTCATCATATTCAAGCCTCAAAAAGTATATTTTTGACATAACACAGTTTCTCATTAAAAAAGTCTTTTATGGTTTCTTATTGCCTACTAAATTATATACAAGTTCTCTCGTATGACATTCAATGCCCTCCATGATACATTCTCAAGCTATATTTACAGCCTTTTCATTTTCATTACGTTTCAACACTCACCTTATCCTTAAGACTAAGTAAAGAGATCATTGCATTTTAAATATTCCCATATTTTACTGCTTCCATTTGTTTGCTCATTCTTGTTTCTTGGGCTGGCATTCTATCTACTCCCATATCCTTCTGTCAAAATGCTACTACTTTTTCAAGGCCCTCACAATAGTCACTTGCTCTACGACGTTTCCCTGTGCCCCCAGTGAACTAACAGAATGTTGCAGCATATTGTTTTTTCCCATCATCATCTTCAATCATTTTTATATGTGTGTAATGTGTTTTTTTCATATGCCATGTAATGTCTTTGAGGGCAGTACATAGCATATTGCTCTGCACACATATGAGTTGCATTTACCTCCTCAAATCATCTTTTCTTGACTTGCCCATTTCTAATGGTATTCACCCATTATATTCGTCCCAGTAAATTAAATATAGATATAAAGGTACAATAAATTTGAAGATTATGTAAATTTGTGATTGACAACAACATGTTGAATAACAAATAAGAAGTCAAAAAGCAGACTAGGTTAAAAAAAAACAACATTAATTTTAACATTGATCTAAAGGGAATGATCGGCCAAGAAATGGATGAAGGGAAAATGGTTGGACAGTAACCAATGTAAAAAGAATCCCTAAGGATTTGACTTTGTGTTGAAATCTAAATGAGTCAACAGTCAATAATGTTCAGCTCTATTTATTAACAGTCAAGAGTGGGGAAGTAACTTAATTTCTTAGAGTATTTACTCTTCCATCTATTAAATATTATTGAGCACCAGAACTATGTACCAGACATTTCTAGGCACTGAAATTACAACTGTGTAAGTGTACTTGGTCTTTGTCCTTAGGGAATAAAGCATTAGTGAAACAATAATATTTCTTCCACATTATAGAAGGTAATAATATTCAGTTCAGAAAAATGCATCAGAGAAAGAAAAGAGAATAAAGAGGAGAGAAATAGACAACTATTATGAGAGATTTAAAAATAATAAAATCTTGGTCAAAATTTCTAATGAATTACATGGATATGTTTTCCACTCTTTATGTTTCATTTTCACTGTGGTGCATCAATATGTGAATTCATTTATTTTATGTGGTACTAGGAATGCATTTTTTTCTGAGTATATATGTAGTTCTTCACATTTGAAAATTTCTTAGCTCTTGCTTCTTCAAATATTTCTGCATTTTTTTTCCTACAACTCCTCTTATGTATATGTGAGATGTCCTCAATCCATCTTCCATGTTTCTTGACTTTTCTTTCTTTTAAAAAATGCCTTTGTCTCTTTGTGCAGAATTCTGGGTAATTTCCTCAGTATTTGTGTCTATAACAAAGTCTCTTTTCAGTGGTGTTCAGTCTAGATGATTGAATCTAGTGGATTAAAAAAATTGACACTATTTTTAATTGATAAGATTTATAATTTATATTTTTAAAAATCTGGCCATTATAGTACCTTTTGCCTTTCTTGTTTTGTAATTCCTTCTTCATTTTTCATTCAAGTTTTTCTTTTATACATCTCTTTAGGCAATCAAAACACTCACTTGAAAGTCTTTGCTAAAGTATACTTTAAGTATATATAATTAGAAAAAAAGTTTTTGCCCTACAATCTGATAAAATTATCTTTATTTGAATGAATATATCACTTGACTTTTTACTTTTTTGGCATTAGATGTCTTTATGGGATTCTGTTTGGTAAGATCAGTTTTTGTGGGATATCTTTGCATTTATTTTTTTCTGTCTCTCTCCTTCTGGGTCATTCTTCACAGTCTCTTATTTTTGCAGTTTGCTTCCTAGATCCAAGTGTCATCATGGTACTGAGGGTCACCATCCAGAAGCAATAGTCCACATGCAGCCACTGATCCTAGAGTGGCTCCAACTCCCTCCCTCCAGGAGTGTCCAACTCGTGGCCAGTTGCTCTGCATGAGGCCTAGGATGGCTATGAATAAGGCGCCCAACACAAAACTGTAAATTTACTTAAAACCTTTTTTGGCTCGTCAGTTTTTGTTAGTGTTTGTGTATTTAATGTGTGGTCCAAGACAACTGTTCTTTCAGTGTGGCCTAGAGACGCCAAAAGGTTGGACACCCCTGCTAGAGCCATGAGTAAAGCTAGACCTACTTCAGGAACAAGTTATGGGAGTTACAATACTCTAGCCCCTGAGTTCAAGCAATGGCTCCGACTTTGCTGCGTCATCTAACGGGGGAACATTGTCCCTATTATCCTGGAGGAGCAGCACTCCACGTTCCTAGGGCCTGCTTCTGGGTTAAGAGTAAAGCACGCCTAAGACTGTCCCTGCACACATTGTTTTTAGTCTTTATTCTTTTGTAGTCCACAGAGATGTTAAATATTCTTGTAAACTTCTTTCTTTAGCTTGTGTGATTTCTTTCACATACAGTCACCATTCATGATTAGTTTCTGAATGCTTAGTTAGTTTAAAACCAGAAGTTAACCAAGGCAGCAGAGATCCATTTGTAGTGGCTGTCACCTAGAGTGGAATCAGTGACGCTCTACAGAGTGAAACCCTACGTCCCTGTCCCTGTCAACCTCCGACCAGCAGAAAGGTTGACTGGCCCTTATTTGTTCCAGACATCTTTCTCTGGCTTCCTCTTTGGAGCCCTCTCCAAGTTTTCATTGAATATTCTTTAAAACTCAGTATAATTCATATAAAAATTCTGGGAGAGGGGATGGGAGCAAGAGCAAGGGGATGTTTTATCTCAACTTCATGATACCTAGAGATGACTCTGCACCCTCAGCGTTCCTAGAGAGGCCACTGTATATAGTTCAGTCCCCATCACCTTGGTCATTCATTTAGTATTCTTTAAAAATCTCTGGCTGTTTCCTTCTCAATAAAGTAAAATTACTCCTGTTTTCCAGCAAAAAGGGAGAAAAATCTTCACTCATCATCTCTGTTTATTCAAAATTGAATAAACATTTGTTGCATATTAGTTGCAAAAAGATTGTATTTTTTCATTGCAGGATTACTAAAACACAATGCATATGCTTCAATATCTACACACTTAGTAAACACTTCATGAAAGAGTTCAGGTAGTTGGAAAAGTTATATTTCTGCCATATCTTATGGAACAAACTATAGACAATAACACTGCATAGTATTCTATATTTAATTTAATACTAGATCTAATGACTACTGGTTTTTAATGTCAAATTCTGTGAATTTATTTATGGCATGTCATCTACTGTATTATTCTTTCCATATCTATTATCAGAACACTAGTTTGGTCCTTTTAAACTTCTTTTCTGTACAAATTCAATTACTTTTAACTGGTCTCTCTACCTTGAGTGTAATGGCACTTAATGTTTATGAAGTACTGGACCCTTCCAAGAGTCTGATGAGAGCCATGGAACTTCTTTCTTGAAAATGCACTTAAGTATTTACAGTCCACATATTACATACACTTCAGTCAGGTCCCTGAAGCTGCCATGGAGATTCCTAAAAGTGCTTCCATTTGAATTTATCATATCTATCTCTTTCATCCATTCATTTATCCATTAAATATGTTTGCGTCTGCAATAAATTTGGTGCAAATTTAAAGCTAAATAGAAAATGAGTTTTCCTCTTAAGGAGCTTGTAGCTCAGACTAAAGGGAAGAAACATGCCCAGCATATGCAATGAAGTGATACAGGCATCTGTGGCCCACAGAGGAGGTCCAGAGAGAAAGTTCTGATCCTGTTATGGGGAATATTAAGTGAAGCCTTCAAGAAACTTCAATGAACTCTCCCAAGGGAATGCCTTTATTATGCCATTCCTACATTAAAAAAAAAAACCAAAAAACCAAAATGGTGCTCCATTAATATAGAAAAATGAACAAACTTCTCGACTCAAAATTTAACAACCTCATTAACCAGACTCCAGTCTACTTTTGCTCTGTAAGTTATCAGCAAAGTCACACGGGGTAAGTTAAAGAAAAATCTCTGGGTTTCAGTTTTCTTGTCTATAGTAATAACAATCACAGGAATGAGTGTAACAAACAAGGGCCAGTTTATGGAATTTTGGAGAGTAACGATGATATCGATAGCAACTGCATCTGTAGACATTACTATTGTTAGTGTATTGGAATGGCTAGGGGTGAGGCCTTCGGGGTCAGCAACACCTCTGGCTTGCGAATTTTTGTATGTATGATTCGGGGAGAATAATTTGACCTGCCAATCAATTTTCTCATCTGCACAAAGGTAATGATATGCAACCTGAGAATGGTGATAAGGATTAGATGAGAAAATGCAAGCAATCTGAGCATGGGCCTTGTGCAATACTAGATATTACTATTGAAAAAAAAGAACTTTTTAGTACATATAATTATCACCATTTATGTGTAAGAAAAAGTGCCCCAGATGATTAAATAACTTTCTGAGGTTATACAAGCATTGGGAAGTATAGTTGGGGTTCAAGTTCCTCTGACTTGAAAGGCCATGGTTACTTTGAGGCTGGGGAGAAGATGGTGCAGTGGTGGGGGGAGAAGAGAGAGAGGAGAGGGAAGGAGTAACCTGGGCACAACCCTTCACTCTTTCTTCTCTTTTTAATAGTCATGTTCCGATGTGAAGTTTTTTTCACCTTTTCTACATTTTTAAGAGAAAACAGAATTTGAATTTTTAGTTGCAATCTCCAGATGTTTAAACCTTTAACAGCCAAGTTGTTTTGTTGCTCTAGGTGACTTCAAAGGCTCGCAGGTGCTGCCTACACCATCACCCCATTTAAATTAAGAATCACAGACTTCTAAGCCATGCTCCTGGGTCTGCTGCTCTCGGTTCAATTTTTTAAGCTTTATTCTTATTGTTGACACTATTATGAGAAGT
>PVJI01016346.1:0-38478 GCA_004026765.1 Micronycteris hirsuta
GACAACTGTAATTGAACAACAATAAAATAATTAAAAAAAAAGAAAGAAAAGAAAAAGAACTGGCAGCCGTATTCCTTCCATCCCATCAAACGACTATCCCAGGATCCAGTAGGACCAGGTCACTTTCTTGGGCATTAGCTCACCTCATCTCACTCTAAAATGAGAATGGAGGAGCTTAACCTTTTTTGAGTCATGAAAATATTTGAAAATTAGATGAAAGTTATGGATCTTCTCACCAGAAAAATTCACATATGTACGAAACTTTGCATATAATTTCTGGGCATTGAAATTCCATGAGGTCCATCCACGTGCCACCTAGAGTTCAAGGGCCCAGTATGAAGAAACTTTCATCTATAGGACATCAAGTTGCTCACTATTTTGCATAAAATGCCCACTCCTTCTTGTCTAATTAAGTAAAGAGTGAACAGCCTTGGACTTTGAATGGTCTGAATGAATGGATTATGATCTCTGATGATGCCCCTACTTGAGATACCTGTAAATCACTTAAAACTTGAATCCATTCTCCAGATATTTCTAAGATCCCATGGAAAACCACTATGATTTTCTATCATCTTCTCCTATGATAAGCTGTCACACATCATCATTAATTTCCTTGGATCCGAGCTGAATGCTCTTCTGGCCAGCTTTCCAGTAGAGCCTTAATGCCACGTTTAAAAATCATTTGACACATTTTCCAATCTCCTCTGTGAAATCACTAAGTGACTATAAGATCTGACTTCATAAAGTGATAGTTACTCAATTCTATCTCTGATGGCTCCTAACCCAGGGATTCTTTCTTATTACAGCTAACATTTAAATGGTATTTTTATGTATCGGTCATTGCATTGTTCTATGAATCTTATAGTATTAACTCATTAATCCTCTCAAGAACCTTATGATGTAGATGATACTATCATCACCATCAGCTCTATTTTAGGAATAAAGAAATGGAGGCGCTGAGATGGTAGGTAACTAGGTCATAGAGCTAGTAAGTGGCAAAGTCAGAGTTTAAACCCACATGATCTAGCTCCAAAGTCCATGCTTTTTAACCACCACGAAAGATTATCTTTTACTATCTTGAAGAAAAAATGATGGAAAGAGAGGACCTTTAATAATTAGCTTGTATTCAAAAGAAACATGTTCTTCTAAAGAAAAAAATAAGATACCTGTTTTCAACCTCTACCTAATAGCAAAACCATTCTTCATGAACTTCTGCTTGGTATGTCTTGTCCAGAGGAAACTATTAAAAGAGCCGTGATGATTCCTAAAGACGGCCATATTGAATTTACTCTACATTATTTGTGAATTATAAAACACAACAGTGGAAAGCAGTTCATGTTCATATGAAATAAGATGGAGAATGGCCAATATCGATTGCTGATTGAGTTATAAATAATACTAGTAAACGAACACTGCCATTGACTGTCTTCTGTAGGATAGGTACTGCTGTGGACTGAATGCTTCCATCCTCTGAAACTCGGGGTGAAAACGAGGACGGGTTCTCTGGAAGATGATCAGGTCATGAGGGCACAGTCTTCCCAAATGGGATCAGTTCTGTGTTTAGCCCTTTACCCTAACTTGCTACAATTTTTAATCAGGTCTTTTGTGTTTGTTGTTTAATGTCTGTTCGCACCCCTCGGTTATAAACTCTGGGATTAAGTTCACCTCCGTGTGCTTAACACTTAACACATAGCCTGACATGTAGTAGGTACTCAAAACATTTGATGAGTGAATAAATAGTAAATGCCTTAGTGGAAGGAAAAATTAGACGATACAGGAGTTTCTTTTTTTAAGATTTTATTTTATTTATTTTTAAAGAGAGGGGAAGGGAAGGTGAAAGAGAAGGTGAGAAACATCGATGTGAGAGAGAAACATCAATAGGTTGCCCCTCATACGCACCCCTTCCAGGGAGCTGAACCCACAACCCAGGCCTGTGCCCTGACCGAGAATTGAACCAGTGACCTTTCACTTTGTGGGATGACGCCTAACCAACTGAGCCACACCAGCCACAGCCTGATACAGGAGTTTAAAGAAGAAAACCAAGGAAGGATTTCTGGAGATGACATTTAAAAGTGGCCTCAAAAGGAAAAGCAGCATGTAACCACTGGAAGATGAGGGCAAATACAGAACTGGAGGACTGAAACCTGGAAGACAGAAGGCGGGGGGCTATGTGTAGACAGAGATTGGTTTGTTCTGCTACTCTGGGTTTGGCCGTGCCCAAAGAGAACAAGGAAATAATGCGGAGGTGTGGGTTGCTGTTGGGTGGGGAGCTTGGGTTAACTATGTAGATATGAGATCCCAGAAATTAAAATGAGGGATCTTGATTCCTCACAGTTGATGTGTCACTGACAGCATGTCTTTTGTATAAATCATTTAATTATCTGTATTTTTCTTATTCAGAACATGGGACTAAGGGACTAATTTCTTTATTGCTTAATTAGAGTGCATAAAGATTGGTATTCATTCATATGAAATTCTTTGAGACTTAAAAATCTGTGCCAAAATATATTTGTTTTTTTCTTTTCTACAAAATATCATATACATTCTGGGATTCCATTTATATACATTTAGTGTAACAAAGAAAATTGTATTTGTAAAAGGTCTTTTGAGGTGATTTTTACCTTTCCCTGTGTTTTATAAATGAGTTACATTCAACAGTGTCCCTTACCTTGCTGAGTGTCTCCTGTAAATTCCCCAGCAGCAACTGAATATCCTGTTTTAAAGAAAAAAAAATTACATTTGAATGCTTTACACATAAATAAGCTACATATCTAGAAAAATGAAAGAACTACCATAGTACTGCTTTGTACAGAACTCTCAAGAAGTAGTATAACATAAAAGTTTAAGGTTCTACAAAAGGAAAAGTTAGGCACACCAGCGTGAACACTTCCATGCTCACTCCTAGAAGCATAATATTACTGAGTGTGGCGACGCTTAGTCCGGAGTCACTTTTTAAAGCAGGGATATTTCACAACCCACCTTCCAAGTGCCAATGGCAACCCTTGCATTTTAAAGTCGCTGATGCACCAAGATCAGACACGATACCCTGAACGACATCACTTCTGCTCAGATGGTGCTATTTCTGATCACCAACAAAGCCTAATTCATTTACTGATGGTTTTCCACAAATTTCACTTAGCTCTAAAATACGGTGAGGTCACAAAACATAACTTTTGATCTTTTTAAATGCATTAGTCTATCAAAATGCCAATCAGGGTGCCACAGGTGGGAACAATGGTGCTGAAATGATATTGTGCGGTTTGCACTTAATGGACTGTCAAACATTCTAGCAACTGGAAAGTCTCTTGCTGTTGCTCTGGAAACTGGAAGGGCCACCATCATTTTGCCCGCAGTGCAGTGCTGGGCAGCCCCTCTCAGTACCCACCACCACTGGCAAAATATTTTATACGCATGAGGCTGCTACAGAGCCTATAAAATAGCTGTCAAGTCACCCTGACTGGTGTGGCTCAGTTGGTTGGAGCTTATCCCACAGACCAAAGGGTTGTGGGCCAATTTCCAGTCAGGGCACATACGCGGGTTGCAGTTTGATTCCCAGTCCGGGCACATATGAGAAGGCAACCGATCAATGCTTCTCTATCTCCCTTCCCCCCCTTCTAAAGGCAATGAAAAAATGTCCTCAGGTGAGGATTAAAGAAAACTAGCTGTCAAGTCATGTAGGTTATATATCATGGCTGAATCAAAAGGGAAAAAAAGATAAGAGTCCATTGAAGCTAACAAGAAAAGAAAATTTGATTACAACACCACTCGGCCGCGCTCTCCGGCTGCTGCCGCCACCCCACCTTCGCCTCCCGTACGTGTTAAAGAGCCAATGCCAAGACCGACTCTCAGTACTTCCCAACCAATAAAAAAGGAGAAATCTTTGAATTAAAGGCCGAACTCAACAGTGAAAAGAAAGAAAAGAGGAAGGAGGCTGTGAAGAAAGCGACCGCAGCTGTGACCAGGGGGAAGGAGGTTAGCTCCCCCTTTCCAGGGCAGTGAACCATACGCAGCCTGACAACCTGGAACTAAAGAAGCTGTTCTCTCTGCTTGATGAACCACGCCAAGAGCCACCAGACATGGCCATCCTGGCTGCATGTGAAGGACGTAAGGATCCTGATCTCTCATTTGGGCCTTGGCAGTCAGAACCATGGGGTGCATCCAGGTAGACAAGACAACAGAACATCTCTGTGAGCTCCTCTGCGAGTGCCTGAAGGATGAAGATCTCTATGTTCAGAAAACAGCAGAAGTCTGCGTGGCAAAACTCCATGATATTAATGCCCAAGTGGTGGAAGATCAGGGATTTCTGGATTCTCTGTGGGATCTCAGAGCAGATTCAAATCCAATGGTGGTGGCTAATGCTGTAGCAGTGTTATCTGAAATCAGTGAACCTCACCCAAACAGCAGTTTACTCAATCTGAACCCACAGAACATTAATAAGCTGCTGACTGCCCTGAACGAGTACACTGAATGGGGCCAGACTTCCATCCTGGACTGCCTGTCCAATTATACCCTAAGGATGATCGAGAGGCTCAGAGCACCTGTGAGCAGGTGATTCCCCGGCTATTTCATTCCAATTCAGCAGTGGTGCTTTCAGCAGTAAAAGTCCTAACGACGTTTCTGGAGTTGTTACCCAAGGACTCTGACAGCTACAATATGCTGAGGAAGAAGTTGACCCCCACTCGTCACTTTGCCATCTGGGGAACCAAAGGCTCAGTACGTTGCCCTGAGGAACATCAACCTAATTGTTCAGAAAAGGCTTGAAATCTTAAAGCAGAAAATCAGTCTTCTTCATGAAGTATAATGACCCAATCTATGTTAAACTAGAGAAGTTGGACATCACGATCTGTTTAGCATCCCAAGCCAATATTGCTCAGGCTCTGGCCAAACTGAAGAAACATGCCACAGAGGTGAGTGTTGACTGTGTTCGCAAAGCTGTGCGGGCCTTTGGACAGTGTGCCGTCAAAGTGGAGTGATCTGCAGAACGTTGTGTGAGCACGTTGCTTGATCTCATCCAGACCAAAGTACATTATGTGGTCCAAGAGGCGATCGTCATCAGGAACGTCTTCTGCAAGCACCCCGACAAGCATGGAAGTGTCATTGCCACTCTGTGTGAGAACTTACGCTTGCCGGATGAGCCAGATGCTTGAGCAGCTCTGATTTGGATTGCGGGAGAATATGCTGACCATGCAGATGAGTTACTAGAGAGCTTCCTGTAGGGTCTGCAGGATGAAAGCACCCAGATGCAGCTCACTCTGCTTACTGCCGTAGTGAAACTGTTCCTCAAGAAACCATCAGAGACACAGGAGCTGCTACAGCAGGTCTCGAGTTTGGCAACACAGGATTCTGATAATCCTGACCTTCAAGATAGGGGTTATATTTATTGGTGGCTTCTCTCGATGGACCCTGTCACAGCCCCAGAGGCAGTCTTGTCTGAGAAGCTGCTGATCTCTGGGGAGACAGATCTTACTGAGCTAACTCTGCTGGGTGAGCTAATCTGCCACATTGGTGCATTGGCCTGTGTGTAGCACAAGCCTCCCAATGCTCTTGTGGAAGAAAGTCATGGCATCTATCACAAACACTTGCCAATACATCAGGGGGGCACTGATGCTGGTGACAGCCCTCTTGGCACAACCACTGCCACCAACCTGGAGTAGCCTCAGGTTATTCTCTCTCAAGGTGGCCTTTTGGGAAACCTTCGAAACCTTGGCCTCGGTCCCCCAGTCAATGTGCCACAGGCATCCTCCATGCGGGTGGGAGAAGTGGGTCTCTTGGGAGGAGGACTAGATAGTCTGCTCAGCAGTGACCTCGGTGGGGGCGTTGGAGGAAGTCTGGCAGTGGGACAATCCTTCACCCCATCATCAGTGGAACCTTTGCTCCTTAACCTATTCCCACTGGGGTCAGCAGTCGTCTGAATGATCTTTGTGAACTGTCCACAGAGAGAGGCATGGCACGTGGTGGAGACGTGGCTCCTGAGGCTGGCTGGCTGCCTGCAGGAAAGGCTAAAGGCTTGGAGATTTCGGGAACTTACTCAGCGTCAGGGACACATCTATATGGAAATGATCTTTACCAACAAAGCTCTGCAACCCATGGCAGACTGTGCGATCCAGTTTAACAAGAATAGCTTAAGTGCCATCCCCAGCACTCCTCTGGCCATCCACGCACCATTGATGCCAAACCAGCGCACTGGTATCTCCCTGTCCCTCAACACCTTGGACCCAGTCATGAAGATGGAATCTCGGAATAACCTGCAGGTGGCTGTGAAAAATGATATTGATGTCTTCCACTTCAGCTGCCTTGTCCCACTCAATGTGCTTTTTGTAGTAGATGGAAAAAAGGAGTTGCTGGGTCTTCCTGGCAACATGGAAGGATATTCCCAAAGAAAATGAACTTCAGTTTCAGATTAAGGAAAGCCATTGAAATGCTGACACTGTTTCCAGCAAGTTGCAAAACAACGTTTATACTATTGCCAAGTGAAATGTGGAAGGAAGGGCAGGACCTGCTGTACCCATCTCTGAAGCTCACCAGTGACATTGGATCTTGGCTGAGTTGCGTATCCAGCGAGGAAATGCTGATTATATGCTGTCACTGAAATGTAGGGCTCCTGAAGTCTCTCAGTACATCCATCAGGTCTACAACAGCATTTTGAAAAACTAACAGGCTGGTCCAGTGCCCTCTGGCCACCCTGTGACCAGTGCAAGCCAAGAACTCTTAACTGGAAGAAATTGTATTGTCGTATACAGTCTGAACCCAAATACACCGAGGCCACCTACCAAGGTAGTGACTAGTGTAACCTGTGCTAAATTAGGGCACAACCTGTTGGATAGTTTTAGCTTCCCATGAACATTTGTTAACCACTGCTTCAATCACTTCCCGCCTCTGGCCCCTGCTGCTGCTACCTGTGCTTATTTGTGGGCTTCTCCATACGGTGCCAGTAGCTGACATTTTTTAGTGTAGTTTGATATCTTGTAATCGAGAGCTCATTTCAAAAGCAGAAAAAGATAAAAAATATTAAAGTCAGGATAAGTGTCACTGAAACATAAAAAAAGAAAACTTGTATCAGATGCCAAATAATATCAGATAACTGAGGAATAAAACATATCCACACATTAAATATGTGTGTCCCTTGAGGGAACAAGTGTCTTGAGCAATGGACCTCACCCAGGTAACTGTCATCGTAGGAAGCTGGAGCCACTTCTGTCTGTTTTTCTCGAGTCAGTTTCCTTAGAATATCCTTGAATGAGTAATTTGCAATGATGTCTGCAATACTGGCAGTGATCACCTGACCTGCGTTCAAAGAAATTGATAAATTAACTGAATAATGTCTGAACATCTGAGCAACACATACTCCTTTAAAAATGATCATGGAATTGCTTGCATTTTCAGTCATGGATTTCCGTGCCGGCCATGACGGCTGCAAGCTGAGTCTGGCCACGGCTGGGAGAGCTCCCCACTCCGACACAAGAGCCAAGGATGAACTAAGTATCTTATGTCTTCCTTCACCACATACAATCCCCTTTACCTTCAAATGACAAACACAGCTAAGAGTGGAGACACCTGTAGGCAGAATTTGTGATTACATTCTAGCCAGGAGAAGCATTCTCTAGCTTTGGTGCCATCCAGCCCAGTTACTCAAGGAGAGACTGAGACCCAAAAAGCTTATGCACTTTCTCTAAGATCACTTGGTGGTTTTGCCCTTAGGGTATTTGGCTTTAAAATGAAGATCTCCTTTGGCATTCTAATGGGACTTCTTGTGTTCTCACAAAATACAAATAGTTTAAATCTAAATCATTTAAGAGATTGTGAAACATAGCTTACACTAAAGGAAAAAATACAAAATCTTTGAGCCATTTACTTTTCATGCTAAAACGTACAGATAGAGCATAATGTTATGAGAGTGCGAAGCAGCTAGGCCCCGTGAGATCCAGTATTTTAGCAAAAAAAAAAAAGGAATCAATGGCCAGCAACATCGATATGATCAGAACATTGGTTCATCTCTCCCACAAAAGTCACTGTCACGGGTCTGGAACTCTGCTTATATCGACTGGGAGGAACAGAAATCCAAACGGTGGCCAGCAACTTCCCACCACAGTTTTTTTGCCTTCCCATATCTATGATGGACATCTAAAGAAAAAATGTGATCTTATGCTCTTCAGGAGAAAAATGGAGGCACATTTTCAAGAGATTAACATTTAATATTAATTTTAAAGCCAAATTATTCTTTGGGAATTCACATGTAATTTCACATTCTTGTCTGAAGTCCAGAAAGAATAAAACTGTCAAAGTAGCCATAAATATATCCAAGTGACTGTGTCTGAACCTACTGTTCGCATATTAAGACAATGGTATTTACACATGAATTTCTGAACAATGTCTGTGGAATTTGCCAGTTTGCTCTAGGTTAAAGCTAAATAGCCCCTTCCCTCCTCTCACATACACACTGCCTTTGCTGTTTCCTCTCACTGCTTCTATAAACATTATAATCTTAAGACTGAATAAAATTTTAAATTATCTGTCTCAGACAAATGTGTCCATACCCCTTCATATGTTCATTTTCAGCAAATCATCTGTATTGGGCATTTTTCAATTTAAGAAAAGAATTATGTGAAATTAAGTGAATTAGAAGACAATCCTTTTAAATACACATAATTTTAATTTTACAGCCATCCACTGCATAAACTCTATTGTTTCTAGTTTGCAAAATAATTTTTAAAGATGGAAATGTTAATTATTTGATGTTCATAGGTGTATACGTATGAATTAAGCTTAACAGTAACTTCATATACAATTTTATCATAAATCCATCTCTCCTGTATCTTTCCCATTGGATCTGAAACATGATCAGGTCTTCTGAAATAAAAATACAACCCTCACTCAGTTATTCATCTCTCTCAGATTCAACTCTATCTTTATCCTAAACGTTATAGCCAACATTCAGTCTATATTCTCTGTCATCTTTCAGTGGGCAGCCTGTCCACACCTATGGCTTCAGTTGTGGCCAATATGCAAGTGGTGATGTAAGTTGTTTTTTTCTCCGCCACCTGGGGGTTAGCTAACCGAGCTGGTGTGGATCAAATGCCTTCACAGACATTTTGGAGCAGACCAAATATCCTGCAAGGTCATTTTCATACAGTCTCTCCTCTCTTCACCTAGTTGCTTCCTACTCAGAGTTTGGATCTCAGTTCAGGGTTGTCTGCTTCCAAATAAGTTGACCTGTGTAACACCTTTACAAGAATAAGAGCAAGTCATCCCCTCTGAATTCAGGTTTTCCTCCGGAGCAGAGCACAGGCTGTGTTCCAGCTCCCTCTCAGCCGGTGTGCAGAGGACACACCTGCATACAGCCACCCTGGAGGAGGCTCCTGGACTCCCGTGGCCCCATCTGGACATACCTTTCCTTCACAGTGAGTGTCATGCCCGGGGTTTCTTAGTACTTGTACAAGTATTTGTTTAATGCTTGCATCTTTCCCTAGATACTAAGCCCTCTGAGGGCAGGAACAATGTCTGATTTTACTCACTATTGTGTCCCTGCATCTAGCACAAAGCCTGGCATAGCTTCAATAAATAGTTTGTGAATAAACGAATTAAGTTGCAACAGTATAACAGAGTACAAACTGAAAAACATTCACTTGAGAAACTATGAATATGGATATGAAATTAACATAATAAAAAACAGTGTTTGATATTACTCTGCTTCAACCAGTTGTTAGATCAATGTGCGTGCCCTCTCTGCTAACAGAACATACCTTGCCAATAAAAACTTCCAGGTCCTCCAACTATAAGGTCTCCATTCTACAAAAAAGAAATGGCAACAACAATTGGAAACGAAAAACAGATTTTTTAAAGGGTGATAAATCACTGTTAATAAGCATTGCTCTCACAATTTGTTGTACATAAAAAAGTAATTTTTAAAAGAGGCCTTTATATCTGAGTCATTTTCTTTCCTTTTTTGCTTCCAATTATTTAATGTGTTGTATACTTTTAATTTGACTTAATTAGGTAACTGGAATTCTCTCCCCTGAGAATATATGATTTCAGTTTTTTTGGCACTGTGGTAGGTAAGCAAAACAGCTACATGTTGAATGCTATACACTTAAGCAGACATGGCCTTTTGAGCTTTGGCAATAAAATAAAAATTCAGTTTCTATTTATCTCAAGGCCATAGTAATGCCTATTTTTTCCATACATTTGCAAACCCACCTTTCCCAGGAGAGAGAGCAAAAACTCCAAACTAGTAAATACAAATTTTCTCTCTTACTTACAGCCACACCTTCTATACTCTGCATCCTTAAAGATGTTGATGAAATTTATACTATTTTTAAAACCATAGAATCTTGGCCTCCTATATTCTTACTACACATCTCTGTTTTTAATTTTGTGAAAGGATTTATGAATTTTAGTACATGTTTTCTAATCGGTCAATTAGAGCAAAGAGATAAAACAATTTACATATTCTTGTGAGATTTTCGGAAGCATAGTAATGCCAAGGTAGGGGAAGAAAGACTATTGTTTTTAATCATATGTATTTTTTACTATTGTAATAGATCTTCACATGCATATGTTACTTTAATAGAAATAAAGAGTAAACAAAAAAAATTAAAGAAGTTGTCAAAAGAGGCTAGATACGTACCTAAGGGTTCTTTTGATGGTGGTGGTGAATGGGGGTAGAAGCAGAAGGTAAAAAAAAAAAGTCAAACAGGTAAGGTAAACATTAGAAGCTACAAGAGAAAGGAATTCACCTTATAAAAGTCCAGGCTAAATCCCGCTTGGCAGTAGCCCTGGCCTTCAGGATCAGCATTACCTAGAATGGTCAAAATATAATCAATTCAGGATTTCCTGTTGTTTGCTCTACAGACTTCTAAATTTAAAATGATCAATATGTGGTTTATATTTATTTCTAAATCCATTCCGAGTAATTTATTAAATATATTTCAATCTATTTTCCTGTTCCAGATATCACTGTGATTCTATGACAGGATGCCATATTATATGTAATAAGAAGGAATAACATCTCTTGGAGTTACTATGCTGGGTTTTACAACTCATATTTGTTTGAAAAAATAAAATCTCCATTTCTCAAAATATTCCAAGTGGCAGCAATGTGTTTCCGCGTTGCCCACACATTCCTAGTGGAGCCAGACTGCCATTCCTCCAGGCAGCGTCCGGCTGAGACAGGGAGCGCTCCACGCGTCCACCTGGGGGGACGCTTTCTGCTGAGGTCACAGACAGGACTTCAGTTTTGATAACCTCTAATAGAAAATGAACGTTAACATATTCCCTTGTCATTAGGAAGGTCAGTTTGGAGACTGTGTCCCTGGTTACAGTGAATCTCACAGGGACGCTGCCATGCTGGTGTCCACAAAGAGAAAACTCTCTGGCAGTGGCTCCTTCTGTACTCTGTCCAATACAGTTCACTAACTGGGTGTCCAATAGAACCTTACAGTGTGTTTTTTTTTAAACTATGGGCTGGCCAACATGTGGATTCTCTGGGTATTGTTATAAATAGTCTCTCGGACATTCAGATCGGGAACTTACTACTTGTCACTTGTACTTTATAACCATTTCCTATACCTTTTAAAATGCGGAAACTAAAGCTAACATGGAGGTCAGCAGGGGTGATCTCAATTGTGATATGGTTAGATAGAAACATGTAAATAATTACTTTTTTCTTAAAGGATATTTCTGAGTGGAAACTCAAGTACGAGGACAGGAAAGGAAACGCACATCATCACAGGAAAAATTTACAGGCTGGGCATGTGCGTCTTCCAAAAGCCTTTTTAATGATCCTGGTCTTTCCAGTTTTTCCTAGAATGTTTTGTTTGTTTTTTCCTTTTTTTTGGTTATCACTTAGCTAGTTTTAGCATTGTCATCATCTATTCCTTCCAGATGCTCCTTTTATATTTTAAAATACTTTTCTACCTCATATACTGTGGGGTATTTTTGAATGATAAGATCTGTTTTTAATTCAAATGTCAATTAATGCTTTGTGTATTTTTAAGCTAAGTTCTTTTTTTTGGCTTTATTAAGGTGCACATAATATACAAAAATTGCACATTTTCATGTTTATAGTTTGGTGACTTTGGACATATGCATACATCCATGATACCACCACCACAGCCAAGGAAATAAACATATCCACCACCAGCTAAAGATTTCTTGTGTTCCTAGCTTTCTTTTTAATCCTCACTCAAGGATATGTTTATTGATTTGAGAGAAAGAGGGAGAGAGACAGAGAAACATTGATAGGTTGCCTCCCATACATGCCCCTACCAGGAATTAAAACCGCAACCTAGGTATATGCCCTGACTGGGGAAAAAACCCACAGACTTTTGGTATACGAGACGATGCTCCAACCAACTGAGCCACCTGGCCGAGGCTCCCTTGCTTTTTGTTGTTTGTGGGCGTTTTTTTTAATATGAAAAATAGAGATACTTATTGAAGAAGATACAAGATACAAGAAACACTGTACATAGGACAGTGACGCCTCAGTCCCCTTCAAAGTAGGCACCTTGAAACCTCACACAGTTTTCCCAGTTGCCATCAGCTGCCCTGTTGTATTTTCCTGAATCTCATCAACAATCTGAAAAGTCTTCCCTTTCAAAGGTGATTCCAGTTTTGAGAAAAGCCAGAAGTCACAGGGCACCAAACCTGGGCTGCAGGGGGACTGAGTCACCTTGGTGATTTGATGTTTTGCAAAAACTTTGCAGAGGGCCTGATGCCTGAGCAGGCACATTGTTGTCATGAAACTGCCAATCACCAGTTGTCCATCACTGCAGCCTTGTGAATTCTCTGATAGAAACTATTCCATTGAAGGAGGAATGCTTAAGCTTAATGCATAATGTGATACAGATTCGTTGCTCTACTTGCTCAGTCATTTTGAATTCAGTGGCCACACAGTACACATGCTCACCTAACGGTGTCTACTGCCCCCACTGACTAATACAGTGAAGGTGTCATTGTTCATGCCTGTGCATTCCAGTCCACCCTCCTTGGCTGCCAGGTGACATTGATGTCACGCAAACCATTCTCGTTATATTAACAATGGTTGGATTTTTTCTGGACAGACCTTGCATGTATGTATGTATGTGTAATTAATATATACATGGTCCTTATACAAGTGAAAGCTACCCTACCTTACTATTCCACATAGTAATATATTTTGAAAATTTTATCACTTCCTGAAGATTTCCTTCATTGTTTTAGCAGCTGCATATTATTCCAATTTAAGAATATGTCATATCCTTTTTTAAAATATATTTTATTGATTATGCTATTACAGTTGTTTTGTCCATGGGTCATACACATAAGTTCTTTGGCTTCTACATTTCCTATACTATTCTTAACCTCCCCTTGTCTGTTTTCTACCTACCATTTATGCTACTTATTCTCTGCACCTTTTCCCCCTCTCTCCCCCTACCACTCCCCTGTTGATATCCCTCCATGTCTTATATAAACCCCTTTAACATTTCATATAATAAACGCTGGATGATGATGAACTCCTTGAACTTGATCGTATCTGAGAAGCACTTCATCTGCTCTTCCATTCTAAATGAAAGTTTTGCTGGATAGAGTATTCTTGGATGTAGGCCCTTGCCTTTCATGACTTGGAATACTTCTCTCCAGCCCCTTCTTGCCTGCAAGGTCTCTCTTGAGAAATCAGCTGACAGTCTTATGGGAATTCCTTTGTAGGTAACTGTCTCCTTTTCTCTTGCTGCTTGTAAGATTCTCTCCTTATTTTTAATCTTGGGTAATGTAATTATGATGTGTCTTGGTGTGTTCCTCTTTGGGTCCAACTTCTTTAGGACTCTCTGAGCTTCCTGGACTTCCTGGAAGTCTATTTCCTTCACCAGCTTGGGGAAGTTCTCCTTCATTATTTATTCAAATAAGTTTTCAATCCTTGGTCTTCCTCTTCTCCTTCTGGCACCCCTATGACTCAGATGTTGGGACATTTAAAGATGTCCTGGAGGTTCCTAAGCCTGTCCTCATTTTTTTGAATTCTTGTTTCTTCATTCTTTTCTGGTTGAATGTTTCTTTCTTCCTTCTGGTCCACACCATTTATTTGAGTCCCAGTTTCCTTCCCATCACTATTGGTTCCCTGTACATTTCCCCTTATTTCTCTTAGTGTAGTGTTCATTTTTTCATCTAATTTGAGACCAAATTCAACCAATCCTGTGAGCATCCTGATTACCTGTGTTTTGAACTGTGCATCTGAGAGGCTGGCTATCACTTCGTGGCTTAGTTGTATTTTTTCTGGAGTTTTGATCTGTTCTTTCATTTGGGCCTTTTTTTTTTACCCTCAGCACACCTGTTACATAAAAGGGGTGGAGCCTTAGGTGTTCACCAGGGTGTGGTAACCTATGTCTCTGTGTTGTGATGCTGCCTGTGGGGGCGGGGCCTGGGCAGAAATAATGGTGCTTGCTCCACTCTCAGCTGGCTTTCAGTCACTTCCCCCGCTACCCACAAGCAAATTGGGTCTGTCTGTGCTGATTCTCGGGTGGGTGGGCTTGTGTACATTCTAAGTCCCTGTGGATCTCTACAATGAACTCTCCGGTGGGTCTAGGAGTTCTTCCCACTGCCACCTCAACCCCCACAAGTGTTTTCGATCGGTGGTTTGAGGCTTTATTTCCCTGCGATGGTGGGTCATGCAGTCTGCTCTGCTTCCTAGCTTTTTCTCCCGGTTTACCTGTGAACGAATGAGGGACCACTCAGTCCACCAGTCTTGGCCCCTCTGGGTCCGGGTCAGCCAGCTGTGGGTTTCACCAGGTGTGCCCACCGCAGGTCTCTCCGGGCAGCTGCAGAGTTGCCAGTACCGCTCCACAAACTGCTGACTCGCAGCACGCACTCCACCTGGCTCTGCCCCACTTACCAGTCTGGATGAATGCGTCTTCTTTAACTCCTTGGTTGTTGGGCTTCCATACAGTTTGATTTTCTCTCGGTTCTGGTTGTTTTTTGTTTTTAAATTGTTATTTTCCCTCTTTTGGTTGTGCAAGGAGGCACAATGTGTCTATATGCCTCCATCTTGGCCGGAAGAGCTGTTGTTTGTGTTTTAGTGTGTGTTAAAAACAGTTAACATGAGATTTACCCACTTAACACATTTTTACATTTTCTTTAAGTAATTTTTTATTTCTCAATTACAGTTGACATACACTATTTATTACTTTCAAATGTATACCCCAGTGATTAGACATTATATAGTTCATTTAGTGATCATCCCAATAAGTCTCATATGTGGCAGTGATTTCCACATGTGTGTAAACACGCAGTCCTGAGAATTTACGCATTTTGAGCACAGCTCCGTGTGATTCCTGTGTGAGCAAGTGTGGATCATGTCTGTGGGATGGGAATTCTCTAACAGGAATTTGGCAAAGATGTATCTTAAAAAATTTTGGCTTGCTGATCCCTGAATATTAACCTGGTCCTGTCTGCCACCAGACGTGAATCAACATCCCAATGCCTTGCTATGAGTAATCCTACCTGTTCTGCTTAATCTCATGTATAATCAATCCTATGTAAATTGCTAATGCCCCTGATAAAAACCCTGGCTGAACAAGCCAGGGGGCTTTTTCCTGGAAATGGGAGGAATCAGCCACGTAGCCCCGGTCTTTCTTTCCCCGCGTGTCTCGGTATGAGGTGT
The DNA here is from genome assembly GCA_004026765.1 of Micronycteris hirsuta. Lineage (NCBI taxonomy): Eukaryota > Metazoa > Chordata > Mammalia > Chiroptera > Phyllostomidae > Micronycteris > Micronycteris hirsuta. The sequence continues at coordinate 15,629 of PVJI01016346.1, forward strand.
ATACACACATTGGGTCACGGTCACCCACGGGTATCGGCAGGTCCGATCTACCCCGTGTCACTCATACCCATCTGACACCACACAAAGTTATTACAATATTATTGACTATATTCCTTATGCTGTACTTTACATCCCCATCACTATCCTGTAACAACCAATTTGTACTTCTTAATCCCTTCACTTTTTTCACCCATGTTTCATTCCCAGTTCCTCTTCCCATCTGGCAACCATCAAAATGTTCTCTATCTCTGAGTCCGTTTATGTTCTGCTTGTTCCTTTATTTTGTCTTTTAGATATAATATTTGACAGATATGTATTTATTGCCATTTTATTGTTAATATCTTTGATAATTTTCTTCTCCTTCTTAAAGAAGACCCTTTGACATTTCATGTAATACTGGTTTGGTGGTGATGAACTTTTTTAGCTTTATCTTGTCTGGGGGGCTCTTTATCTGTCCTTCAATTCTAAATGATAGTTTGGCTGGGTAGAGTAATCTTGGCTGTAGGTTCTGGCTTTTCATCACTTTGAATATCTCTAGTCAATCCTTCTGGACTGCAAAGTTTGTGTTGAGATATCAGCTGGAAGTCTTATGGGAGCTCCCTTGTAGGTAACTAACTGCTTTTCTCTTGCTGTTTTTAAAATTTTCTCTTTGCCAAAGGGCATTTTAATTATGATGTGTCCTGGTGTGGGCCTCTTTGGGTTCATCTTATTTAGGGCTCTCTGTGCTTCCTGGACTTGTATGTCTATTTCCTTCACCAGGTTAAGGAAGCTTTCTTTCATTATTTTTTAAAATAGGTTTTCAATTTTTTGCTCTCTCTCTTCTCCTTCTGGCACACCCATGATGTGAATGTTGGTATGCTTGAAATTGTCCCAGAGGCTACTGACACTATCCTCATTTCTTAAATTCTTTTTCTTTTTGCTGTCCTGATTGGGTGTCTTGTGCTTCCTTATATTTCAAATGGCTGATTTGATCCTCAGCATTATCTACCGTTGATTACCTGCAAATTACTCTTCATTTAAGTTACTGTAGTCTTCATTTCTGAGACGTTCTTTTTTTGGTTTCCATGTCCTTTTATATGCCATTGAAGTTCTCACTGCGTTCTTTTAGTCTCCCCTAAGTTCATGGAGCATCCTTATAACCAGTGTTTGGAACTCTGCATCTAGTAGATCACTTGTCTCCATTTTGCTTAGTTCTTTTTCTGGAGCTTTTTTCTGTTTTTGTTTTTGTTTTTTTTCATTTGGGACATGTTTCTTTGTCTCCTCATTTTGGCAGTCTCCCTTTGTTTCTTTCTGTGTATTACACAGAGCTACAACATATACCAAGATTGGTAGAGTGGCCTAATGTAGTAGGTGTCCTATAGAGCCCGGTGACACAGACCCCTGGTTCACCAGAGCTGGGCACTCCAGGTGCATCTCATTCCCCACCCCCATGATTCAAAACAGGAAACTGAAAAAAATTAAGAGAAGATAGTAATTTTTTCATAAAACTCACTGAGAAAATAACCAACTTCCAATGTTTATTTTAGGTGGTGATCACAATAGAAGGTAGGTTCTTTCTTTCACAAAGTAATTTTCTCTCTTAGAATTATAGTTTAGGAGAGCTGAAGGCATCTCTCTTCCTGGAACTTCAGAGCATCTGTAAACTTTATAGTTATGTCACAGAGTGAACTCAGGAATCCAGGAAATCATGCTGACCATTCACTACTCTGTGTTGGCTTCCCAGGTAGAATAAAGGGTGTGTGTAAACCATCACCACCGGATTTATGAATGACTATAAGAGCTATCAATGTGCCATTAATATGAATGAGCCCGTTAGTGCCCACATGGCTCACAACATCAGTGGAGGGGGATTGTGGTACGGAATGAACATGAGAGCGTTCTTTAAATTCTCTTTTGAAAATAATATTGCTGATGTTCCTGTTCTGTGAGATGGACCATATGCTCACGAACAAGCTGGCTTTGTGTTAATGAACTGTGAACTCCCGAGGAGGACAGGAAGTCTGCTCCCTGGGTGGATTGGAGGAAGAAGAAATATTCATGGTGAGACAGAGACCTTGAACATGTGAAAACTATGGATGTGTACTAGAGTTAAAAGAATTCTTGCCAATTTATTTAGCTATTCTGCAACTCAACATAAACTCCACTTTTAACTTTGTCCAGCTATTCTTTTATTTAAGAAAATAAACAGTATATAAGTTGGCATCATAATGTGTTCACATAACTCAAGATGCAAGCCTACTATAATTTGTATGTTTAGATAACGGTTCGAGCTCATTGAAACTCTTACCTCACAAGTCTAGATGCCATGTGCTATATTTTAATCTGAGCTCTCCCATCATATAGGCAGTCAAGGAAAATGGCAGAATGACAAGCAGTGACCAGATTTATAAGTGGTTATCCTAGACATTAATTGGAAAAATATATCATCGAAGCAAGAGGCCTCTGAAGGATGGGCTCACCATTTTAGCTATAATAGTTTACTGTTATGGGAATGTATCTTTAGCAAAGCATGAAAACTCTGATATGGATAGGTATAAAAATGGATGAAACAAGTTCAGTATTGAATCGCAGCTCTCCCGTGAATTCTCTGGGTAAGTTAGGGATTTGATTTATCTCTCTACCTGATTTTTCTCTTTAGCATAATAACAACAACCTCTTCCTGGACACAGGAGCACAGCACCTTCAGTGGGACATGACACACAAGGTACTCCCCTTCTTGTGGTGGCCCATGCCTGGAAAGCTCCGCACTTCCTACCCCAACAGTCATTTGCTAACAGAAGCCCTTCCCCATCATCCTGCCGACAGCTCCTCTCTCCACCCAGACCATGTCACTCCCTTCTCTCTTGACTTGTTATATTTTTCTTTGTAGCACTGTTAACTATCTCACAATGTATCAGAAACTAATTTACTCTTTAAATTATTTTTATTGTGATGTACTTGACATATAACGTTGTATTAGTCCAAGGTGTACAACATAATTTGATATATGTATGTATTGTGAAATGATTGCCACACTAAGTTTAGTTAATATCCAAAATGTAAGTTTTTATTTTTTCTTGTGATGAGAGCTTTTAAGATCCACTCTCTTAGTGACTTTCAAATATACAATATAGTAGTGTTAACTGTAGTCACCGTGCAGTACATCACACCCCTAGGATTTACCTTATAATAGGAAGTGTGTACCTTTTCACCACATTTACCCATGTATTTCCCTCTACCACCATCACCACTGGCAACCACCGACCTATGCTCTGTTTTTATGAGTTTGGGGTTTATTTGTTTGCTATTTTTTTGTAGATTCTGCATTTAAATGAGACCATTCAGTCTTTGTCTTTATCTCTCTGACTTACTTCACTTAATATAATAGCTTCAAGGTCCATCCACATTGTCACAAATGGCAGGATTTCCTTCTTTCTTATGACTGAATAATATTCCCTTGTGTATATACACCACATTTTCTCTATCCATGCATCCTCTATCGATGGACATGGAGGTTGTTTCCATATCTTGGAAATGCTGCAGTGAACATGGGGTTGCAGATACCTTTTCAAGTTAGTAGTTTCATTTCCTTCAGATAAATACTCAGAAATGGATTTGTGGAATCTGAACTTATTTACATGTTTCTTGTTGGTTTCCCCCACTAGAGTTTAAGTTTCTTAAAGACAGAGGTTTGTTTTCTCTTTTTCTGTGCTTTATTCCCTAACCATAAAATAATTAGTGCTCAGCAGGTTCAGTAAACATGTGTTGAATAATTACATAGTTGACTTTTATTATCTACAAGAAACCCCTCTCTTAAAACCATTTAAAGTAAAATACTAATTTTACCAACATTCTTTCAGCTGACACCTGTCGTGATATAAGGTAGTGGCTAATTTATTTTAGTATTTTAAAACAGGAAGTCATAATCTTTTTCGGGCCAAAATCCTCACCAAAACCCATCAAAGCTAGCTGTTCCACTCCCAATCATTTCGATCTCTAAATCTCAGCAGTCTCTTTACTAACCCTCTATTATCACTGATCCAGTCTTTATCTCCATTGACTTATTTCTTATATCTGCTCATGATCTTGTCTAAAGTAATCTCAAATTTTAAATATAGCTACTGAAATACAGAAATGTTACTTGTAGTTTGGGAATCTAATTTGGGATTGAGTTTTAAAAATCAACACCCTGAAGTCCTTCACTAGAATAATCTTTCTAATACCATTTTCCTCAATGTGGTCTTGCAAATTATTAAGGAAAAGAAAACCCATTGGTTGCTTCCTGATAAATTCAATGACATATATGATACATAAAGAAGTGGAAGAGTGTACAAGTGGACTCTGAGTGCATCAATCAATCACTATTAATGTCCCAATGTCCTTAGGTATGCCACCAAGGTGAAGTGATTAAACAGTAGTGCCCCAAAGATGGCACAGGGACGCACATCCACTTTAAATGATGCTTCCATGAAATATTCCTTAAACTGCCAAATGAGAAAAGGACTCTACATATAAAGAGTCTTTTTGAAAAACAAGGATTAGGATGCAGGACTTCAGGTCATGATGGAGGTGTAGGTAAACACAGCTCACCTCCTCTTACAACCATAGCAAAAATTACAACTAGACTATGAAACAGATATCACCCAGAATAATCAGAAAACTGAGCTGTATGGAAGTCCAACACTCAAGGATTTAAAGAAGCCACATTCATGCGGACAGGTGGGAGGGGTGGACACGTGGAGAGGCATGGAGATGTGGAGATGTGGAAGGGGTGGTCCCACACTGACATGTGGTGGACAAAAGCAGATAAAAATCAAGAGGAATACCTTGGGAGCAAGGAATCCCAGCCCCACACCACACCGCCCAGTCTGGGGTTCCAACACCAGGAAGATAAGTCCAATTAACTTCTGGCTGTAAAAATAGTGGGGGTTGGGCAGTGGAAGAAACTGTGGGAGTCTCAGGAGTCTCCTCTTAAAGGGCCCTCAACAGACTTAGAACTTAACGCAGAGTCACTCCCTTTGGGCTTCAGCATCAGGGCAACAGTTGGAAGAACACAAGTGACATACAGGGAGAAATTGAAGTGTCTGGCATCAGGGCCAGTGCCAGGAGATAGCCTCCTCCCAGACAAAATTCTAGAGGTCAGGCAGAAGCATTGTCCCCTCTCTGAGCCCTCCCTCACACAGAGCCACAGAGGAGTAACACAGGTTCCCCCATCCTGGCAATTACTTAAGGCTCTGCCCCATCCAACTTACCTGTGTGCTTTTCTACAATAGTCCACACTACTAAGACGGGAGTCAAAGCAGCTCTACTTAATACATAGAAACAAACACAGGAAGGCTGCCAAAATGAGGAGATAAAGAAATATGGCCCAAATGAAAGAAGAGAACAAAACTCCAGAAAAAGAACTAAAAATGAAGATAAGCAATCTATCAGATGCAGAATTCAAAACACTGGTTATTAGGATGCTCAAGGAACTCATTGGGTACTTCAACAGCATAAAAAAGACCAGGCAGAAATGAAGGTTACACTAAGTGAAATAAAGAAAAATTTACAGGGAACCAACAGTGGAGTGGATGAAGCTGAAAATCAAATCAGTGATTTGGAACATAAGGAAGAAAAAGACATCCAATCAGTACAGCAAGAAGAAAAAAATAATTAAAATAAATGAGGATAGTGTAAGGAGTTTCTGCGACAACTTCAAATGTACCAACATTCAGGTCATAGGGGTGACAGAAGGAGAAGAGAAAGAGAAAGAAATTGAAAACTTATTTGAAAAAATAATGAAAGAAAACTTCCCTAATTTTGTGGAGGAAATAGACATACAGGTCCAGGAGGCACTGAAAATCCCAAATAAGATGGACACAAAGAGGACCACACCAAGACACATCATAATTAAAATGCCAAAGGTTAAAGATGAAGAGAGAATCTTAAAAGTAGCAAGAGAAAAGCAGTTAGTTACCTACAGGGCAGTTCCTAAAAGATTGCTAGCTGATTTCTCAAAAGAAACTTTGCAGGCTAGAAGGGACTGGCAAGAAGTATTCAAAATTATGAAAAGCTAGGACCTACAATGTAGATTACTCAGTTCAGCAAAGCTATCATTTAGAATGTAAGGGCAGATAAAGTGATTCCCGGACAAGGTAAAGCTAAAGGAGTTCATCATCACCAAACCATTATTATATGAACTGTTAAAGGGACTCATTTAAGAAAAAGAAGATAAAATCTGTGAACATTAAAATAGCAATAAATTCACAACTATCAACAATTGAATCTAAAAAACAAACTAAGCAAACAAGCAGAACAGAAACAGAATCATAGATATGGAGATCACATGGAGGGTTATCAGTCAGGAGGGGGAAGAGGGAGAATGGAGGAAAAGGAGCAGGGATTAAGAAGTACAAATTAGTTGGAACAGAATAGGCAGGGGGATTTAAGACCACTGTAGGAAATGGAGAAGCCAAAGAACTTATATGCATGACCCATGGACATGAACTAAGCAGGGGAATGCTGGAGGTAATAGGGGGTACCAGGAACAGGGGTGCAAAGGTGGAAAATTAGGACAACTGTAATAGCATAATAAATAAAATAAATTTTTAAAAAAGAAAAACAGGTATTAAATACTGAAAAGAGTAAAATCGAATCATGTAGATAACCCAAGCACACAGCTGCCAAAGAAAGCGACAGCCCTCGAGAGCCCAGGCTGGCCAGACTGCTCACGTGCAATGTTAACCTAAAACACAAGGCCTTTCAAAGTGAGAGGCAACAAGTATTTACTTAAGATAAAAAACAGCAGCTATTTGGGAATTACTGATTCCGGCAAAACCCCAAAGAGTGTTCTGATCAGAAGACAAAGGCAAGGGATAGCCCTGAGAAAGGGAAGGGGAACGTTTCTATCAGTGTAGATAAGCTAACACAGTGATGCGAATTCTAAACAGTCTTTAGTTTTCACTCCAGTAGCCATCCGTCAGACAGTCATAACGCCTGCTTTCTTGTTATCCTTGCAAACAGTTCTTTGGGACACCATGTTGCTCTAGGCCCAGTCCAAAGGGTGTTTTGCCCTGTTATAACATTACAAGGTTTGAGGCATAAGACGCGTAAGGCAGTTCCTCTGGGATGGCCACTCCAGCTCCATTTTAAAGTGGCTCCTTTTAATAACAATAAGTAGTAGTAGTAGTAGTAGTAGTACTAGTATTTACACACCATTCTTGTGATTAACACGTAAACTGGGCAGTCAGCATTCCTTAGATAGCCATGTAAATTCTGAATGCCAACTGAGAGTTTAAGGACTAAAATAAGAAACCAATCAATTCTACTGCAAATATCTAAAACCCGGACATTTTCTAAAACAAGGAAGAGAATCAGTAGAATTCCATGTCCTGGCCCTCACGTCACAGCAAGACATCCTGTAAGGCTGTGAGCGATCTCTACCCACCTCATCTTCCTTGTCAATTGCGTTTTGACATTACCTGCACTGTCTACAACCAAAAAGCTCTTCAGCTAAATTTGTTTCAAGGAATAAAAACAACTTACTGTTCCGACAAGGAGAGTACTCAGCATATGCACTGAAATTCTGAATTGCTACATAGCAAGTGCCGACAGGGTCCTTCTCTGGTGTGGACTTAAGAGTTCTCCAGTGATATAAGGGAGCACATGCCTGCAAAACATCAAAGACAATAAATATTTTTTGATGTAGGTTCCTTGTACTATTATTTGATTTGACTTGTTGATTAATATACCTAAATTTGTGACAAACTATGTTAATTATTAGGAGAATTAATTGGTCTCCAGCATGCTAAAGAGTACCTCGGTAGTCACAGTTTATTAAACTTCCAGAGCCAATTTGTTAATATTAATGCACCATAAAATCGGAACAAATTAAACATATACAAAGGAATGCACTTTTCTCCCAGAGGATTTTAGATTAAATAAAAGTAGCCTGGCAAAAGTTATTTTTCGTCAAAGCAAAGAACTCATACTTTTTTTAAAAATTGGATCTACATAAAAGCAAATGGTCATTTATACAGTAAATTAATCAGTGTGATGCCTTAAAATGAGAACTAGTTCCACTCTTTGTCTAATTGTTGCTTAAAAAAAAAAAAAACTACTCTCAAATCAGCTCTGGCCTGCGAACCAAAGGGTCACCAGTTCAAATCCCAGTCAGGGCACATGCCTGGGCTGCAAGCCAGGTCCCCAGTACGGGGCATGTAAGAGGCAACAACGCATCAGTGTTTCTCTCCCTCTCTTTCTCCCACCCTTGCCCTCTGTCTAAAAATAACAAATGAATATCTTTTTAAAAAAAACACTCTCAAATCAAAGGATGCAGACAAGTTTATATACCTCTGTTTTGTGGATTCTCCTAGTTTGTCACTAAAGGTGTACCTTATGTGACTTTTTAAACAGTGACTTTCTTTTGGATACACTAAGCTCTTAGCACAGTGTTCTTGGCTTGATTTTTCAATCCCTGGTTTTTATTCATAGCAAACCAAAAATTAATTTAAACAATAGTAAGTAAAACATGACTCGTGTGAAATATTCTGGTTGCTTCTTCAGAAGTTTAGATTCTAACAAGAACAGTGTTTGAAAGGCTATCAAATGTGAAGGGGGATATATGAAATCCTCTTTAAGTAAATTAAATAACATTAATTTTGCTAGGAATGAGAGGGGCCATGGCAATAAGTGTGTAGAAAACACAGGCACATTTTTGACTTCTGTTGTGCTAGCTTGAATCCTGATCACTCAAGCACTCATTTCTAAGGACCCAGAATTACAGATTGCTAGCATCTGGAAGCACTAGCTTATCTCCTAATTTGGTGACATCACAGTGAAAACAAAGCCAGAAAAGTGAAGGCTGATCCCTAGTTTAAATTCCTTTCACGATTCCAAATGTGTCCTTGGCATTCAGTCCAAGGTATAAGTACTTTAAGTGCAGATAACTCATTTTGTCAAATAAGAAGGACGCTTCTACGAGGTCAGGTTTTTGGATTTGTTGCTCCATGTATTGTGAGGTCTTGGACAATACCTAAAAACTCTCCCTCATCTAAGGTCCCTTATCTTAGAACCCTGTTAGTGAACCTACAAGTTGCGGGGTATTATAATACATTTCAAATGCTGAAAAGTAGGAGGACTTTGAGCAGGGCAGGCTTTCACCTGTGTGGTTCCATATTATGCCAGTTGGCCCCCCCTTCCCTGTCACCTCATGACATTTAAATGCTGTGAAAATTCTTTCCAGTGCTGGCCTGCTGTCGGCTCTAAAATGTTATCCTTTAAATATCTGCTCACTTTCACACTGACGTGAAATAGACTGATGTGATGTATTTGGGCTTCAACCCAAACTTAATATTGTATGTACACACCTGGTACCTGGATCTTCAAAATTATACTTCTGTTTGCAGAAATTAGAAATTCCAATAATTGACACACAGAGTAGAATTTAATTCTTGGTTCTGCTAAGTTTCAGTGCTCAAAAAAAAATAATTAACTTGAATATACTCCATATTATCCTATTTCCTATGCACTTTCCTTGAAAATGTAAGCATGCCCCAAAGTTAACCATTTTATGATGAACATGGTATATGATTTTATTTTCAATGATTCTGAAGGCTTCCCCAAATACCAAATAAGTGCACAACAATTATGTTACAGATCAATTTTTAAGACTTTAAATAATGAATATAGAACTCCCTCAAATTTTAACCCCAAATAGTTTATTAGATGAAATTAGCTTTCAAAGTAATTTACATGTCATATACTACTAAAGGTTAAAATTTTTTTTTACGAATTCTGGAATGTGAAAACTATATCAATGCAAATATAATTCTATAGAAAGCATACTGTAAATACTGGGTTTGTAACTAGAGAGAGCTATCTATATTTTATATATTACCTGCTTCATGTCAAAATCTTTTGGGGGTGGGGATAACCACACACCAAATAAATCAAAGCATTTTCTTTAGATACTTTTTGTTTGTTTGTTTTGTTTTAATTACTTTATTGTTGTTCAATTACAGTTGTCTGCATCCTCTCCCCTCCCCTCCCCCCATCCCCTCCAATCCCACCTCCCTCTCCTGCCCCCACCCTTCCCCTTGGTTCTGTCCATGTGTCCTCCATAGTGGTTCCTGAAAACCCTTCTCCCCATAGTCCCCCCACCCTGGCTGTTGTTAGATTGTTCTTAATTTCAATGTCTCTGGTTATGTTTTTCTTGTTTTTTCTTTTGTTGATTATGTTCCAGTTAAAGTTGAGATCATATGGTATTTCTCACCTTTAACTGGAACATAAGAGCCCTGAAACACCAATCCAAAAGAACCTATGCACCCCAATGTTCATAGCAGCACAATTTACAACAGCCAAGTGCTGGAAGCAACCTAAGTGGCCATCAGCAAATGAGTGGATCAAGAAACTATGGTACATTTACACAATGGAATTCTACGCAACAGAGAGAAAGAAGGAGCTTATACCCTTTGTGACAGCATGGATGGAACTGGAGAGCATTATGCTAAGGGAAATAAGCCAGGTGGTGAGGGACAAATAGCATATGATCTCACCTTTAGATACTTTTTAAATGACAATTCAAACAGCTTTAAAGAAACCCTAAAAGCCAGAGATATTGCTTTATCATTGTAAGGAAATTAAAGCCAATGGTTTAAAAAATTCCCCCAACAGCCCTGGCTGGTGTAGCTCAGTGGATTGAGCACGGGCTGGGAACCAAGCGGTCCTAGTTCGATTCCTAGTCAGGGCACATGCCTGGGTTGCAGGCCAGGTCCCCATGAGGGCCATGTGAGAGGCAACCACACATTGATGTTTCTCTCCCTCTCTGTCTCCCTCCCTTCCTCTCTCTCTAAAAAATAAATAAAAATAAAAATCTTTAAAAAAAACAAAAAATTCCCCCAACAAAAAAAAATTTTAGATTAGCTTAATACAATTTATTTCTCAATACCTTAGACATGTATCATTGCTCAGAAATAATAAGAGAATACAATCATAAAGTCATAGCATTTTAAATCTGAAAGATATCAGTTGGGGTGTGAGCATTTTTTACTTTCAAAAGTATAGATGTACTCAGACAAGTATGTAGCTAGTAGTTATATTGTTAAATAAAGCTTTCCCTTAGTCCTAAAGAGGATCAATGACACCACAATATATTAACCTTTAATAATGAATCATAACAGTAGTAGTCCTATTCTTATGGTCCTTTTTAATCAACTCTTTAAATGCACCTCTTTAAGGTGGAGTTTTTATTTTCCTACTTCTCTGAATTGTTTTTGAAATATCTGAAAATATCTCATTGATCTGGAAAACAAGCTTCATTTCCTATGGCTTTAAATGCTAAAATAGATTCTTTAATTTTTAAGCACTCAATTTCTGTTTTAAAATGCTGATAAGCTTATCTTGGAAAGCCTGACATGTTCTCATATGAAAGAATTTTTGTAAATATGAGTTTTAAAGCATTTTAGCGTACATTTTATTTGTGAGCACCCCCCACACGCCCACGATCCATACTCACCACCACTTTCCCTCTGTGAGCTTTCACTGCTGCTCCAAACCACTGATTCGATTTAAACTCAATGGGCTCCTTGGTTCCATTAACTCTGATCTTTCGGTTGTCTGACAAGAAGTACATCAATTGTTAATAACTTGTAAAATGTGGCAGCCAGTAAACTATGTAATAATAAATTCATCCATTAAAATACTTGAAAAACAATTTTTATAGGCAGAGGCGTTTCTCCTTGACTAAATCTAAGCTCAACTTTTCATTTAGAGCAATGCCAATCAAATGCAAAGACATATTTGAACATTACATTTCACCACTTCACTTAAAAGAAGCAATTTTTTACAAGTGACATTTTCACACTACTGTGAATCTGATGTGGACTCTGATAGCCTTAACTTTATACTTTTGTCATTGATTTGTATCAGATCAAAGACCAAACATTTATAACTGCTCTTAAAGAATTTCCATTATTTTCCAATAGTGAAACACGTGGGAATCTCCCTAATCAGGGACATGCAAGCTTTCTCAGCATGGGTTAGCAGAAGTCAGCATGAATGACCCCCAAAGCCTTGGTTTTTAACTAAATGGCATGTGTCCATGCAGACACAGAAAATAACACCTCAACACAGTTTCATATGCACTTTGCAGATATCAGCATGAAGGGCGCTGTCTGGGTTGCAGCCTGATCCAATTATAACACACTTCAACTCTTAATACAAAGCAGGTATCTTTTTCTCTCTACTCCTAATCCCCAGTTAACATATTTCCCACGTGGTTCTAACTGCATGGTTCTAACTGGAGATTCATCAGGAACAGCTAATGAGTTTTGAAAGACAGCTGCACTAGGATATCTTATTGGTATGCGTTTCCTTGAGTATGCATTTTACTTGTCTTCCTTGACTGATAATACATGCGTTATAAAATGAACTTTTAATTCCTATCAAATGAGGCCAAAATATACACATAATTAACCTTGAGTTTGCATATGATTACAGACATTTAAAATAGGTATAAACTAAATCTTACCCTAAATTTTACATTTTGACATATTACTAGAAAATCATAAATTTCCTTCTTTAAAATGGTATGCATTTGATGTTTCTGGGCTTTAAAAAAAAGTTCTGGAAATCCTTACCCAAAATGCACACAATTGGCAAAGAATTAGAGGATTTTACAGATTACAGCATAAAATTAAAAATATAAACATTTCTATTTGCATCTCGGAACCTTAAAAGATTGTAGAACTCAGAGTCGAAGGATCTTGTCACTGTTAACTGGGTGATCTTGGGCAATTCATTTCGTCTTTTGGAGTTTTGATTTCTTCTATAAAAAGAGACTAAGGACACCCTTCCCCTTTCCTCTTTCTCAAGGGACCACAGAGTCATAAAGACCACGTGAAATAACGGGACATGAAAGTGCTGTACAAGCTGGCAAGTCATATAATTAGAAAACTATAAATTCAACCTAAGTCCAAGAATTGGAAAGGACCTCGCAGAAATACAGGTATAACATGATTTGTGGCGTTCAGCAATGAAATTAGTGACACCTCAGAATATAGTCAATGTGGCTTTGATTAAACCCAGGGAGAAAGTGCTATAGCGGTTTTGAGATTTTGAAACTACTAAAAAGCAATAAAAAGAAAGCACCTCAAAAATTCAAATACACTTAGAAGAGATCACATAAGGACTTAAGAAAAGCAGGCTTCTGGGGAGAATAAAATGGATTACAGGGAAAGATAGAAGCCAGTTCCAAATTTGGCCTCGTTTTTCTAGAGAAAATGACATGACTCTTCCATAGTGATTCCTGAAGCATCTTCCCTTCTATTAAACTGTATAACTTGATTAAAAATGTAAACTGTGGGTTATTTTTCAGCACCAAATTTCTTCTGGACCATTGGACCTGAACAGGTATCAAAAGGAAGGAGATATCAAATAGCCTGTAATTTCATGGAATGATCCTGAGCCTTGCATTAAAACTGTAACTGACAACACTTGTTACCTACCAGTTTGGCAAAAAGTAATAATAGTCACTCTGCTTTCAAGGTAACTTGATGCAGCATTTAGGAAGGGCCATTTGGCAATATATATCAAAAATTTAAATGTAGACTTTTTTTATTTGACTAAGGAATCCACCTTCTAGGATTTTGTTCAATGGAAATACTTACACAAATGCATTAAGATGCAACATGAAGATATTTGCTGTACTGTTCATGATAACAAAAACTGGAAGAACTTAAATGTTCATAAATAGGAGATTCAAAAAGAAATGTCCATTACCTGTAGACTACTATCCAACCATTAGAACATATACAGCAGTTTGTATGCACTGATACAGAACAATACCTACAAAGCATATTCTTATTTTTACCTTTTCCAAGGCTTTAAAGAATTATGGAAAAGTGTGAGGACTTAACATAACAAAGACTTGTATTCCCACCAGGCAGAGCTGATGATTTTTGAGTTTCTTCATATTTAGAAACATCACAGAAACCCTTGACAGATCTCCTCAGTGTCAGCTCCCCCTCCTCCTCCATCACTGCCACCATCCTCAATTAGATGGATGGATATACTTCTGGTCACTTGGAAAATAATGTCCATGAACAATACAGAACACGGGTCTGTAAGTTCTTCTGCCAAGGATTGGTAATAAATATCTTAGGCTTTGCAACCTCTGTGGTTTTTGCCAATGCTACTCATTTATGCCCTTGTAACAAAAGCAGCACATAGATTATATGTAGAAGAATGGGCTTGGCTGTGTTCCAATAAAACTTTATTTACAGGACTTCCGCCAAGATGGCGGCATAGGTGGACGCACTGCGCCGCTGCTCACAACCAGAGAGTTTAAACAACGAACTCAATAGTGAAAAATAAACAATCAGAATGGACAGAATCGAACTAAAGGGAAGTCCGACACCCAGGAAGTTGGGGAGGATGTACATCCAGGCTGGTAAGCGGGGCAGAACCAAGCGGAGGAGCAGAGTGAGAGGCAGTTTGCCCGGAGGGACTCACCCCGCGAGCACCTAACCAAAGCACAACCCCGAGCAATGGGTGAACCTCGCAGGCTGGCAGCGTAACCAGAGAGGCCAGTGGGAACCAGCAGGGCTGAGACTGGTGGAAAAGGCAGTGGGGAACTGGGGAGCAGAAGGTGATAGGGAGTGGCGGTGAACGGTAGACACCATTGCTCCCTCCCAGGCCCCACCCCCAGAGGAAACGTCACCAAAAAACGACCCAGGTTGCCGGGCACCGACAAACTCCTAAGACTCCGACAGGTGCGCCGAGATAAAAAAGAATGAAAATGGCCAAAATGAAAGATCAGAACAAATTACAACTAACGGATGAAGAGATAGCCAAATTAACAGATGCCCAGTTTAAAACACTGGTAATCAGGATGCTCATAAAACTGGAAGAAAGGTGGATGCAAATAATTGAACAAATGAAGAATACGATAAAGATAATGGAGGAAGATTTACAGGGAATCAATAGGGAAAAAAAGGAAGCTGGGACTCAAACCAATGGGGTGGACCAGAAGGAAGAAATAAGAATTCAAAAAAATGAGGAGGGACTCAGGAACCTCAGAGACATTTGTAAACGACCCAACATCCGGATCATAGGGCTGCCCGAAGGACAAGAGGAACACCAAGAAATTGAACATATTTTTGAACAGATAATGAATGAGAACTTCCCAAATCTGGCAAAGGAAATAGGCTTCCTGGAAGTCCAAGAAGCTCAGAGAACCCCAAAAAAGTGGGACCCAAAGAGGAACACACCAAGGCACATCATAATTACATTACCCAAGGTCAAGAATAAGGAAAGAATCTTACAAGCAGCAAGAGAAAAGGAGACAGTTACCTACAAAGGAATTCCCGTAAGACTGTCAGTGGATTTCTCAAAGGAGACCTTCCAAGCAAGAAGGGGCTGGAGAGAAATATTTCAAATCATGAAAACCAAGGACCTACAACCAAGAATAATCTATCCAGCAAAACTTTCATTTAGAATGGAAGGGCAGATAAAGTGCTTCTCAGATAAGGTCAAGTTCAAGGAGTACATCATCGTGCAGCCTTTACTATATGAAATGTTAAGGGGTTTTATTTAAGGACTCAGGAGAGAAGGCACCAAGGCCAGATCAGCTACTGGGGAACTCAGATCAGCCAAAGCCAAGACGCTTGTGAGGTAAGCAAGCAAATACAACCAGAGAAACAAATTATAACCAGAGACATTGAACTTTAGAACAATCTGGCAGTAACCAGAGGGGAGGGGGCAAGGGGTAATGGGGACAAGGATATTCAGGAACTGCTATAAAGGACACATGGACAAAACCAAGGGGGAGGGTGGAAGCAAGGGAGGGAGGTGGGTTTGCCTGGGGTTGGGGGTGGGGGGTAAATGCAGACAACTGTAAGTGAACAACAATAAAATAATTTAAATAAAAACAACTTTATTTACAAACACAGAAAGTTGAGTTTCATACCACTTTCATATGTCATTAAATATTATTCATTAAAAATGTTTCCAACCATTTAAAAATGTAAAAGCTACTCTTAGCCATTCAAAAACAGGTTCTAGTTGTAGTTTGCAAACAATTGATTATTACTGAGTATTTTTTGCATGTTCTTTTTCACCAAAAAAATGGTACGATGTTATCTATATGTAGTAGTCTGTACCTGTGCTTGACGTTTAATTTTGTTTGTTGAAAGAGATCCATGTTTAGATAGATAGCTAGATAGATCCATCTAGCTCATTCTTTTTAACCCCTGTGTAGAACTGTAACTCATTAAATAGCCATCTACATTTTATTTATCCATTTTATTTACATATGAACATTTAGGTTTTTCAGTCTTTCCACTAAAACAAACATGTGCTCTGATCATCCTTATATCCATCCCTATGTGCATAAGCACGAGAGTCTTTCCGGCCCCAGACTAGAAAAGACATTCCTGGGCCATGGGGAATTATAATATCCATTTTGTCATCTTTGTCAACTGGTCTCCAAAGTACAATTCCATGCAGCACATAAAACAAGGCCCATCATCTCTTTTCATCTCTTTTTTTTTTAAGATTTTATTTATTTATTTCAGAGAGAGGGGAAGAGAGGGAGACAGAGAGGGAGAGAAACAGCAATGTATGGTTGCCTCTCACATGGCCCCCACTGGGGACCCAGCCTGCAACCCAGGCATGTGCCCTGACAGGGAATCGAACCGGGACCCTCTGGTTCCCAGCCCGCGCTCAATCCACTGAGCTACACCAGCCAGGGCTCATCATCTCTTGTTACTGTAGGACTTTTAAGTTTTTGTCAATCCAGATGACTATGAAATGGTTCCTCGTTTTGTTCTGTTTTCATTTGCATTTCCCTGATTATTAGTAAGGTTGATTATCTTTTTATGCATATGGACCATACACTTTTTCTTCTGTGAATTGCTAGTTTATAACCTTTGATCATTTTCTTGTTTGGTTATTAGTGTTACCAATTAGTAAGAATTCAATATATCATATCAATTCTTCTTCCCACATACATATTGCAAATATCTTCTCCCAATTCTTGCTAATCTTTTAACTTTGTTTACGGGGATTGTTGCCCATCTGGAATTTATTTCTGTATATGATGTGGCATAGCTACCTTACATTCCACATGAAAGGCCAGTCATCCCAACACCCACTTAGTGAACAATCTGTCTTTTTTTTCCCAGAGAGTTGTAATGGCACCTCTGCAGTGACACCTCCCAGCACAGCCGGAGGGGCCCAACATGATCTGGCCCCTACCGGCCTCCAGCCTCACCGCCTCCCACTCTCCCCTGCTCCTTAAGCTTCAGAAACATTGACTTTCTGTCTCCTAATTGTCTTTATTCTCCCACTGCCTGAAATACTCTTCCCACAGTTTCTGGCATGGCTGCCTCCTTCTCACTACTCAGGCTTCAGCTCAGATGCTACCTCCTCTGAGGCCCCTTCCCTGCCTTTGTCATTCAGTCTCCCAGTACTCTTTTTTTTTTTTAGCCAAATGCTTTATTATACAACATGGGCATTACATAAAATTGTTCAACTTTTTTTTTTTTTTTGCATTCAACACTTTTTGTATTAGTTTCAGGTGTATGCACAGCATATGGTTTTCTCTGTAACACCAACCCTATCTGAGATGCTCTTATGTCTCCATCTGTATGCTTACTGACTGTCTCTCCCCTTCGGAATATACAGAAATCCAGAGAATGCTCTCTGCTCCACCCCGCATTTCCCGTTTTTAGAACAGCGCGTCACATACAGTAGGCCCCCCATAAGTGTTTGCTGAATGAAGGACCAAACTCTCATCTATTCATTCAGAAGTTTGAATAGAACATTGTTCAGTGTGATCCCATTTTTCTTTAACAATCAAATGTTCTGTGTATGAATGTTTCTGTATGTGTGTAGACACTGAACTGTTAACGACATTTATCTTGAAGGCAGGAGTGCACACACTTCAGTGGCTTTTTAAATTTCTTTTTCATATATTTCTGTATCATTTGAGTTTTTACAGGGAGTATTATTACATCTATGATCTGGAAAGAGAAAACCTATAATAAAATCAAAAGAGTTGTAGGCCAACCCGAGAAATGGAGATGGGCGATAGCAATAAAACGGACTTAGCTTATCCTGCATTTCTGGGCTTTGAAGGCACCTCTCTTAAATCAGCAACTTTGGTCTCTGGGCGATTGGGGTACGAATCCCGGTGTATGGCGAGCCTACTGACTCTGGGTTCTTTTTTCACGGGAATATTCATTTCTGAGCAGAAGTGAGGGAATGTAGAATGTGCTGCACATGTGGGCAGCAAGCAGATTTTTCTAATCTTTTAGCTCAGTAAAATGGGAGGGAGTGCAGAACGTGAAGATAGATCACCATGGAGGAGAGAAAAGAAAATCTGCAGCTGACACAGGTGTGACCAAACACTGGGTGTCTGAAAACGATTTATAATGTCCTCGACCCCATACTGGAAATGAGGAAGTTTCCCTGCAACCGTCAGTCATCACTGTCAGTGCGTCTCCTTGGGGACTTTCTCAAGACTGTGGCAGGAGCTGTTCAGACATTTTTCAGCAGAAAAAAAGGGAAAGAAATCCTTAAACTTTTGTTTATAATCTTCCCCATAGTCAATGCGTGCTGTAAAAGTTTCACTTAAATTAAAACTCTATCTGAGAATAGAGAAAACTGGTATGCAAAATTCAAAATAATATAGCTGCGGCCAGAGAATTCCTTGCCTAACAAAACAAATCCAAGAAAAGAAGATGAGTTGAGTTTTGTGTCCCCGAAAATTAAACTTCTAAAGACATGACTTCCAATATCCTAAACACAAGTGGCAATACACAAGGCCCATGGGCCGAATCCGGCCCTCCACCTTGTTTTATCCAGCCCGGCACCTTGTTTCTCCCTGGTGGTAGTGCTGAGCTCCTTGCCCCTAGTTAAGGAGTAGTTACATTTATACAGCCCTAAAATTACATTCGACCCTTTGAAGGCAACCACGAGGCTGATGTGGCCCCCGGTGAAAATGAGTTTGACACTCCTGCCCTAAAACCACCACTAAAAACCATTAAATAACACCTCTAGCCTTCTTAATCATCTTATTACAAATTTTCAAGTTTGAGGAAATACCACACATTCATTTTTCCATACCATGTCCAAGAAATGTGTATTTTTTTCAGTTTTATTTAGATATAATTGACATGCAGTACTGTATAAGTTTAAGATGTACAGGATAATGGTTTGACTTATATATATATCATGAAATGATTGTCACAGTAAGTTTAGTTAACATCCGTATCTAATAGCACTATCAAAAAGATAAAAATATTTTCCTGATGACAAAAACTCTTAGGATCTACTCTCTTAGCAGCTCTCATCTACACCACACAGCAATGTTAACTGCAGTCACCCTGCTGCACATCACATCCCTAGTGCTTACTTATCTTACAACTAGAACGTGGTACCTTTTGACCACCTTCATCTAATTCCCCCACTCCCTGAACCCCGCCTCTCATAAACACAAATCTGATCTCTCTTCCCTTCAGTTTGGGGTTTTTTTTATTCTACATCTAAGAGAAACAATACCATATTTGCCTTTCTGTCTTACTTATTTCACTTAGTATAATGTCCTTAAGGTTCATCCATGTTGTTGCAAATGGCAGTGATTCCTCCTTTTTAATGGCTGCATAGTATTCCCATGTGTGTAAAACATCTTCTTTATCCATTCATCCATCAATGGACAGAAGTATGTTATTCCAATAAGAATATTCTACATAACTGAAATTTATTATTTATACTGTATATATACAAATATGTGTGCATGCACATACACACACTAATTTTCCTGTCTTTACCTAGTAGATCAAATCTAAATACCTTGCCCTCCGCAACATGGGTCCCAGACACCATACCTGATCTGCAGGTATGGCGTTTCCTCCCATCCAGGTAACCTCCTCTCTGTTCTTTATTGGGTCTCACTCCCAGACTTCATACATGACATTTCTCTTGCAAATTTCCATTCCTTTGGAATTTCCAAACTCCATTAGTTGTTTCCCATCCAATCCAAATCACTTCCTTAAAAACCTGTTTTAAGATGTAGAACCCCAATTTTTTTCTTTTCAACTTGAAAATCTTTCATATTTTTGTTTTTAAAAATTCAAACAATAGAGAGTAACAAAACTTGCATCAAGAACTAGACAAGGTAGCCAGTGACAGGCCATGGGAACCCTGCGCCCTAGATACAGTTGCCGGTAAGGCTGGGAAAGCCATCCAGCCATTCACGCTCTTTCCTCTGCTTTAATACATTTCTTTTGTGAAAATCATAAAGTTTTTATTTTAAATTTAAACTACCACTATTTAAAATTTTTCATATCACTATCTAGATGTTCACTTCCATAGTAACCAAATAACTAATAAAGCTAAACAAGCTGAATGTATGCTTTTAGAGTTCTAACACTAATACTCATAAATATGGGTTTGGGATAGCAATAGTCAGCAATGTATCACACTCTTCTGTTATATAGTTTTCCTGATCCAAATGAGAATATATAAATTTTCTGCTCCAATTATTTCCACATCTACATCAGCTTCCCAAGAATAGTGATCCCATTTCCTACTTCCTGTTTTTAGTAACCAATAGTGCCTAGACAGTGTTATTCAGACCTTTGCTAAGTAATAAATATAAATGAGTTTTCTACATCATATAATGAGTATCATTTTAAATGTTTTTCATATGTAAGTTGACTCAGGTTGTATGTAGTCTGTTCTGGAGATACATACGGATTTTTGTTGGTAAGATGCAAGTGAGTTTTTGGGTGGGTGTTCTGCTAATTTATATGATGCACCTAGAGGATCAAATTTTAAGAAATGAAAAACATCATCTCTCCAAAGGGAAATGGCAAGCCATCCACAGATCAGACGGAAAACAAAACCAAACAAGAACTCCCCTAGATGATACAAAAAGCTGAAAGGCAGAGCTGTTACAGTTGGATTGTGGAGACTTGGCCGCCAATTCAGACTTCACCTGCTGCAAGTCACTCCACCTCATCTACACTGATGAGGGCCGTTTTCTCTCTCATCTCATCCACTCCCCAGGCAGACACACGCTCAGACACACATACACACGCATGCACGCACACGCAGACCACTCTCAGCTCTGACCTTTAGTGATAATGCTCTCTGAAAAGCGCTCCCTGAACCAAAGAGCCCCACCCCCGGGAGTGATGGACAGGAGCCCTCCTTTTGCACAGCTAACCCCTTCTTCACTTCCTGCTGTCAGAGTACATAACCCTAGATTAGAACCGGCAGGCACTGACCTCTTCATCCACTGGACTCTAATATTGTGAAGTAGGAGAGTATGCCTGTCTAGTTCTCCACATGGCAGTCCCATTAACCAAGCCAGCAGATTGGAAGGCATCCTTGACAACCGCTGAGCCTCCTTCCCAAACCCTATTCAGAAATCAGCTCCCGTTGATTCTCCTGTCCAAAGCTCTGACAAGCCCATCTATTTCTACCCCTCTGTGCTGTCACTTCCCTAGTTGTGACCACTGTCTTCTACAATGGCCTCCTAACTGGTTCCCCTTCCTCCAGGCCTGTCACCTTCAACTGCACTCTCTATCCTGAAGCCAGAGTTCTTTCTAAAACGCAAAAATTCTTCAAACCAGGCTTATTCCACTTTGACCTTTTTAGCATCATCTCTCATCATTCCCAACTGTAGTGCTTTTCTTTCTGCTCCTTGAATTTTTTATACCATCCCTCATCTCTAGGTTTTCTCACGCTTGGAATGATGACCTGGGATCAAATATCTCGTTACAGATACAGCTGGGGAAATGGGAAATCTCAGTGTGGCTTATGTGTCACCCTCCTATTGGCAGGCGCACAGCACGCTCTGTTTAGTGCCCACTAATTTATTTACTGCAAGAAGGAATGAAAACCTCTCAGCATGGGAACCTCAGGAAGCAGACTAAGTGACATAAATCTCTTCAAGATGACCTCAAAGCAATGTTTTTAAATACAGGATATGATTGGGTTTCAGGATGAAGGTTGTATAAACTTGCCTCCCGATAGCACTTGAAAATGTATTTACACTAGCTCTTGGTGTATGCTTGCATTGTCCTCAGGATGTCACCTCTGTTGCCAGAATGTGTTGTGGTAAAAAGGGTCCCAATCATCCTCTACCAAGATGGTTCATTCTGTGGCTAAAAAATTTCACCATTCCCAATGTTACAGAAAATAGGCAATTCGGAATTCAAACCTTCTGCGTCTACAATGTATCCTTATGGAAGATTAACACCCAAGATAGAATTGTCCTCTGGGAGATCTTAAATTCCACCCAATCATGTAGGATCATACTATACAGCAAAAATGTATTCCTTCTACAAATAAATTGAGATTTATAATTCATGTGGCCCCTGTGTACTTCCTGGTTATCCTATCACTTCACTACTCAATTTGTTCTGCCATCTGCCATTTCTCTTTTCATGTTCTCCTTCTCCCAACCTTCTCTACCTCCTCATTCTCAGCTGATTGTCTTGCTTCTTATTTCACTGAGAAAATGCAAGAAATTAAAATTATATTTTCTTCATTCTCTCAACAAACTCACCAACCTACTCTCAGTTGTCCGCTCACTCTGCCTTCTTTGTCACTGAGGAGGAATTGATTTTGTGCCCCTTCAAGGCCAACACTTCCATCTGTACAAGAATTCCACCCATTGTTTTTCATCTTCTTAGGAATTTGTTCCTGCATATATTTGTTCTCCTTCGGTCATTATTGTTTCCCTCTCAACCAAATAATTCCTGTTAGACCACACTATAAGAGCTTATCAACCATTACATTTCTGTGGTCATATCTATAACAAAACTCCTTAGGCCCTGGCTGGTGTGGCTCAGTTGTTTGGAGCATCATCCTGTAGA
>PVJI01016347.1:0-38479 GCA_004026765.1 Micronycteris hirsuta
GAGCACAGATTTTAGCTTCTGTTTCCCTCAGGAGAGAATTTATGGTTCCACAAGAACTGGTACATACTGAGTGCCTGCCACTTGCCAGGATTTACTTACTCTAAAATGATTACCATGCTTAAAATTTAATGAAGTTGTCCCCAACTCACACAACTGTTAAGAGGAAGCACCTCAAAATTCAGGCCTATTGATTCCATAATCTGTGCGCTTTCAAAAAACTAGCTTTACGGTTTCTTATTTACCTCAATATTCCAATAATTCCTATAAGGTTGTGGGTGCAGAGGGAGGGTCATTTTTACCAGCACTAAAATCAAGGGGGTTGTTTGGTTTATTTTAGAAAGAAGGAATCATCATTTATGTAATTCCTTCAATTCTTGACACTTTTATGCCAGTGGAGGAAATGGTCTTAATGTTTGGTCCATGTTTGCAGTCGTAATACAAAATCATTCTCAAATATTTATTCATTGAAATAAAGTCTCTGAGTGACATACAACCACAAATAAAACCTGGTGTTGAGGAGTTAACTGAATTGTTTTCACACGGTGTCGTTGAGTAGGTATTGTTGTTAGCCTCATAGTTAGTAAGTGGTAGGTCTGGGTTTGAACCCGGGAGCCCACTCTACTGATTTTCACAGGTGATGATGAGAACTGACCCAAAGTTTTCACTGTATGGCAACCCTAACATTCATGTGAACTTTAAAATTATACTATGCTAAGAAATTTTGCCACAGCACATTTTAAATATGCAAATGAAGAAATTATATACAGAATCCTATAACTTGGGTTATATGTAAATAATGATTGAAACATTGCATAATTATATAAATACCATGAGTTCTTGCTTTGAAAATATTTCACAGTTAATTATCTAAGTAAAAATAAGTGTCAGTTTAGGGACCTTGAATTTCTGGTATTTCTTATTTTAAGTTTTTTAAATTAATTCTGAATTTTTAGGTAGAACAGAAAACATATAAGGCAAAATCAATATGCAGTGATATTTTTGGAAACCTTGATTATGAATAATAAGAATTAAATTAGGGTAGATTCTGGGGATACAATGTGCATGCATATTATCAATTGGTAGTCAAAGTATAGATATATTCTGAAATGATCTAGAGGAGTATTTAGTTTCCAAAAATGGATTGACATCAAATTCAAGCTGTGCTCAGGAAGAATTGTATTGACACTGAACAGTAAATAGTGACTAATTCTATATAATTTTGGTTGGTTCTGGAGTATATCATATGAATTTTTTTTGCATGGTATTTGCTTTCCTGATTTGAGTTTTGTAAGACCAGCCTAAAATCAGTTTCTATTTTCTGTGCCAGAAAACCCAGTAGAAAGGGGAAGCAGTCCAGCTGTGTTTATGACAGCAGAGGAGATCAGCTGGGTATTTGCTTGCAGTCATTATCATCAGCCTGTGTATTGGCATTCAGGATGTCTGTACTGTCTACACCAAACCACGTTCCCACATGACTGAACTGGGTGGAGAGGTTCTCCTTTATAACCCAACTGACCAAACTGCTGTAACGGAACCAACGGAACAAAAGCAGCAGTCCCTTTGGTTGTAGAAACCTATTCTCCATCATTTTTCCCACCCCCACACATCTCACCATCATCAGTGGGTCACGAGAACAGAGATCTCATGAGAGATGAGCAGACCTGGTAGGTGTACAAAATCCTGGAGGAAACATATATTAGTATGTGTTTTTAAAACCCCACCAAAGGGATTTGGATACACTGCCCAGCTCAGCTCAGAAAATGGCTCAATGATAAAAGGATTTCCAAGGAGCAAAATTCCATACATTCAGTGAACAGTCTATAAATACTCATAGTAGATAATGATGACAACCGTTACTGCCACTCGTAACATTTATTGCATCCTCTAGATTATTTTTAAATTTATTACTATAATCATTCTGAATAATTGTACCCCTGTTCTGTGTTACATACTGCTTTGTTTTCAACTTCATGAGGGCCTTATAAAATAAGAACCTATAAAACTATCAAAAGATAATTTCTATTTCATCATGTTGGATCCCTGCCTGTACTAGAGACCTGGAGACACAAATGGAGTTTTTCAGTGATTCTACATGCACTGCCAAAGAAAACTGTTTCAGTCATTTTAGGCTGCTATAAGACTATGCTGTAGACTGAGTGGCTTAAACAACAAAGGAATATTTATTTCTAACAGTTCTGGAGACTGGAAAATCCAAAATCAAGGTGCTGGCAGATCCAGGTCCTGGTGGGGCCCTTCCTGGCTCACAGGTCACTGGCTTCTTGCTGTTTCCTCACAAGGCTGAGACAGAGAGCTATTCTCCCTTGTCTTACAAAGACTCTGATCCCATCGTTGGGGCTCCACCCTCACGGCCTCCTCAAAACCTAACTGCTTCCCGAAAGCCCCACCTCCAAACATCATCACAACGGAGATTAGGGATTCGACATATGAATTTTGGGGTGACACAAACATTCAGTCTATGGAGACAATAATATTAAAAAGTCAACAATAACTGTAAATGGCCTGCTTATAAAATGCCATGGATGGAAAGAAGCAGTAATTTGTAACTGTCATAGTTTCTCCAATCATTTGTGATGACATTTTTCATAAGGCCTTACCCAGGGACTGTAAAAGGAGAAAAATACTTCTGAAGAAAGATATTCCAGAATGAGAAAGTAGGAGTATTATAAACTTGTAGTTTGTGGTCCTTGGAGTCTTTAGCAAAGTCCCACACTGTGGAGGTGACCGCCTTTTCAGTGAGGTCCTTTTGAAACTCAAGTAAATGACTTTATATTAAGTCCACCGAAGATGGATTAGACATTTGAATGAAAACTTTTTCAGATTAATAAAAATTCTCTCTCTCATCTCTTCTTCCTCCCTCCTTCCTTTCTTTTTTTCTCTCCTTTTTTTTTTCTTGCTCATATTTTACTTTTTGAGATGATACAACTGATGTGTCTGGTGTAGATGAATACCACTTCAATGATCTTCATGTTGAGAAAGACTATCTCCTCAGGATTCATTGCAGTGGTATCCAAAAATAGTGACACTACGTTTTTTAGAAGGGAACACAGGAAGTTACTTCAATTTAATTGCTCCATGGAAAGAGATTCCTATTTTCTTATTGCCTCAAATAGGCCCCAAGCAGTTTCTACTAAGAACAGGTAAAATCAAGGGATGTGGGCAACAAGACACATGACCACGTAACCTAACATTTTGTAAACTGAGCAGAGGTTGCCAAACATCTCAATTAGCTCTCTCTCAAGGGTAGTAGAATGTTCAAGATCATTTCAAATGCTCTTCAGATTAAGATGAGGGCTAGAATAGCAGAGAAAAATGTAATTACTCCGACTAAGCCAATATTTTAGTTTCCCCTACATAGAGCTGAAAATATACCATAATGTTTCAGAATTTCCTCAGAGACATTTTCTTTTGGACCTGTATAAAGTCCCTTAGGCTGCATAGAACAAACTTTCCTGCATTAAATTTGAGAGACTCAAGAAAGGTTAATCAGAGGAGACAAATGCTGTAACTTCTTCAGACAACAAATGCCTAGTGATAATGCTCGTGACATGTGCTAAGCTCTCTTGTCCCTTGCATAGGAGTCCTTATTTTCTGCCCAGATGTTTTTTCATTATAGTTACTAAAATTATTTATAATATCATTCTGAAAATATGGGAGAATTAAGCATCTTCTATGCTCTATAAAACATTGTACATAATGCTAGATTTTCTATTTTTTTGATTGCTACATTGTAAATAATTCCCTAAATCTACTTTAATTCACCGAAACTATAAATCCTGTTCCTACATAAAGAAGAAATAATCACAGATAAAAATCACCCATATAATTCTTGTTTCATTACATTTCTTACATAGGCTTGCACTTAATATTCCTTATCCTTAACTGTCTTAATGATTTGAAAGAAGTTATTTTTATCAATATTATTAAATTAAAAAGTATTCACATGGGCCTAGGATGAATTTTAAAATTCTCTTTCTGATGATATATATTGGGTTTGCCAAAAAGTTAATTTGGTTTTTTCCCATAAGGTGGCTCTAGTAGCACTTAGTTGTCTTTAACTTCATTCGAAACAATTTCTTTAGATTGTAGTGTGACAGGTGCCATATCACTGTGCATTTTTAAAAATCTTATCAAAATTGGTAAATATTTGTACAGCTACTTAATATTGAAGATGGAAGAAAATAAGCAATAGTTTCAGCATAATATGCTTTATTATTTCAAGAAAGGTAAAAATGCAACCGAAATGTAAAAAAAAAGATCTGTGCAGTGTATGGAGAAGGTGCTGTGACTGACTGAATGTGTCAAAAGTGGTTTGTGAGGTTTCATGCTGGAGCTTTCTCTCTAGACGATGCTCCACAGACAGGTGGATCAGTTGAAGTTGATAGCAATCAAATGGATCGATGTTATGGCACACAGGAGACCGCCAACACACTCAAAATATCCAAGCAATCAAGTTATTGGTGAAAATGAAAAATGTGTCTTTTATTTTATGGAAAAAACTAAACAGACTTTTTGGCCAGCCCATAATTAGAAATTTATTTGGTTGTTATATAGAATTAATTATTCATTCATTAAAAAAATACCTAGTGATCGTCTATTATATGCAGGCTCTATTCTAGGCACTAAGAATACAATGGTGACCCAGTTCCTTATTCTCAGAGGGAGAGACAGACAAGTAGTGAATAAGTGTATAATATGTTGGGTGATGAGAGGCTTAGTGAAGAAAAATAAAGCAAGTTAGGGGCTAAACAGCATGAACTGGGAAGGAGGCTTTTTTTTTAACGTAGGAGTGATCATATGAGCAAAACCCTGAATAAAATGAGAGAAAGAGCCACATGGCTGCTTGAGAAAAGAATGATCCTGGAAGTTGGAACAGTTTAGTGCAATTCCTGAGATGAGGGTGCACAAAACATGTTTGAGAAAGAACAGAGTTAGTGTGGGAAGTGAAGTGAGGAGGGAGGTGATGGGGGATGAAATCACAAAGGCAGCCTCTGGGATGGCCCACCTTGCTCACTGTTGCACCACTCACTTTGCGGAAAGTCAGCTGTCCTGTTATGAGGACAATCAAAGGTCCATGTGGTGAGGGACTGCGGCCTCTTGCCAGGAGCCTGCTGCCACTTGGGAGCCTTGGGAGCTTCGGTTGACTGCAGTCCTGGCTGACATCTTGCCTTCCACTCATGAGATACCCACAACTAGACTAACGCAGCTAAGACTCTTCACTCTTTCTGACCCACCAAAATTGTGTGAGATAAGAAATGGCTATTGTTGTTTAAAGGCAGAAGTTTGGGGGGATAATTTGTTATGTAGCAACTGATAACGAATACAATAGAGTTTTGCAGACCACAGCAAGGACTTCAGATTTTATTCTAGGTAAGCTGGAAAGACATTGGAGGAACTTGGTCTGATGTCGATTTTTAAATAATTACTTTGGATAACAGACCTAAGGAGAAAGGAACAGAAGCAGAAAGTTTCTATAATGAGCCAGTCAAAGGTGACTAAGCTAGACTAGGATACGAAAGCAGTGAATGTGGTCAAAAAGGGCCAGATTTTGGATATATTTTGAAGGTACAGTGGAAAATATTAAGGCATATTCAGAGGCCAGTGGTTGCAAGCAGGGATTGTAAACACACTGACTTGCAATCCTGCTGTTTGAGCCTGACTTGTATGGGTGGGAAAAAACTGACCCTACTGTGCTACTACCAGTGCTGCAGTTAGCGCTTCAATCCTGAGACCAATTCTGATGATGCCTGCACATACCACCCAGGTGTTCCAGTCTTTCATGATGCATTAAAGGGTTGGTCTAGCCATAAGAGAAGAACAACTGACTTTTCTGATTTTTTAAGCATCATAGGCTGCACTAAAGGAAGACATGATAGTGAAAAGTCACCTGAGCCAGTCAAACCTGAAGTCAAGACTACTGAGAAGGAAGAACCACCTGAATTGAAACCCAAATTTCAGGAGCACATCATTTAAGCCCCTAAACCAGTAGAAGCAATAAAGAGGCCAAGCCCAGAAGAACCAATGACACTTTGGAATTAAAAGTATCTGCCTCCCTTAAACAAGCACTTGATAAACTTAAATTATCATTGGGGAATGAAAAAAAATAAAGATGAAGACAGTGATGAAATTAATATTGGCACTTCATGTAAAAATGGAGGGTGTTCAAAGATATATCAAGTCTACAGAATCTAGAAGAAGTCTATGTATATCATTCTGGAGGTCCTATTTTCCATTAAGGGATGAAATACTGGAACCCTTGTAGAAGAGAAAATTCTGATTTTAATACATTCTTAGCCCAGGAGGGCTGTACAACAGGAAAACACATGTGGACTGCAAAGGATGCTGGGAAAAAGTTATTCTATGTAGACATGAAGGGCATCAAACTGGGGGTGAAGCCTCCATTTCAGTATAGGCTAAAAATTCATTTCCAGAACTCAGGTAGCAGCAAATAATACATCATTAAATGTGCACGTTGTATTCAAAAGAGAGAAAGAATTTCATCAATATGTGAAATTATGGGGTGTTAATGATGTACAGCGAAGTTATGTAACTATGACTACAACAAAGATTGAGATAACCATGAGAAACGCCAAACCTATGCAACGGGCAAGGCTTGAACTGCCTGCAACAAGAAAACAGAAAAACAAAAAGAAGATAAAACAGAATGAATCAAGAGGGAATAACAAGTTACTGCCTCTTTCAAAATTCTTAATATGTGGTGAAATGGTGGCTTACTGCTGTCATCTTTGGTTTTGTTGTTATTGTTGAACCTGGCATTTCAGGGTCAACAGTGTAGGTTCTTAAAAACCAAAGTCAGCTTATCTTGTCGTGCTTCTCATTTTTCTTTTGAGTTACCTAAGATTGATTATTCATTTCTCCTCACTAATAGAACTGCAATTGTGTCCCATATTTGAAGAAACTAGAAAATAGCTCATAAACAGAGTGGTTCTTAGTATGGCATTATGTTAAGCAGAGAAATAGAAAATAACATTTGTTCACTTCTTGTTATATTATTCCATAATCAGTAAAGCAGGAGGAAATGTCAAATTTTTTATTAGTTTTTTCATGCACTTGTGTTTCTATAATACTTGAAAATCTTTAAGGAACTGATAAAGCTCTGCAATGTCTTTTCCACTTGGGATGGTTACTTTCTGTAGGAGGATTAATTCTGAAGGACTGTAGTAAGTAGTTAAATAGGAACATATGCATTAACAAATTAGAATTTGTTAACTGAAAAAAATTATAGCAGTACCTATATTACTTGTCAATCAGTACCATTTAAAAGTTTAGGAAACATTATAAATAAAAGTGTAGACTTATCAGTTTGGTTAAAGATGACATGATAGTGTACATAGAAAACCCTATAGACTCCACCAAAAAAACCCTACTCAACCTAATAAATGAATTTGGCAAAATAGTGGGATACAAAGTCAAAAATCGAAGGCATTTATTCAGAAATTGAAGGCATTTTTGTACATCAACAATGAAATATCAGAAGCAGAAGTTAGGGGGAAAATCACATTCACTATAGCAACAAGGAAAATAAAGTACGTAGGAATAAACCTAACCAAGCAGATAAAAGACCTGTACTCAGAAAACAACAGAACACTGAAGAAAGAAACTGAGGAAGATAACAAATAAATGGAAGCAGGTACTGTGTTCATGGATTGGAAGAATTAACATCATCAAAATGTCCATACTACTCAAAGCAATTTATAGATTCGATGCAATCCCTATTAAAATACCAATAACATACTTTACAGATATAGAACAAACATTTCAAAAATTTATATGGAACCATAAATTACCCCAAATAGCCTCAGCAATTTTGAGAAAGGATAAAGTAGGAGGGATCACAATACCTGATATCAAACTATGTAACATAAACAGTATTACAACACAGTCTGACCACAGTAATCAAAACAGTCTGGCACTGGCATAAGAACAGACACATAGAACAATGGAACAGAATAGACAGCCCAGAAATAAACCCATATCTCTATGATCAATTAATATTTGACAAAGGAGGCAGAAGCATAAAATGGAGTAAAAATAGCCTTTTCAACAAATGGTTTTGGGAGAACTGGACAGGTACATGAAAAAAAAAATGAAACTAGACCACCCACTTACACCACACACAAAAATGAACTCAAGATGGATAAAAGACTTAAATATAAATTGTGACAACATAAAAGTTCTAGAGGAGAACATAGGAAAATTTCAGACATCCCACACAGCAAAATTTTCACTGATATGTCCCCTAGGGCAAGGGATATAAAGGAAAGAATAAACAAATGGGACTACATCAAATTAAAAAGCTTCTGCACAGCTAATGAAAACATCAGCAAAATAAAAAGGAAATCAATCATATGAAAAAACATATTTGCCAGTGATACCTCAGAAAAGAGTTTGATCTCTAAAACACATAAAGATCCCACACGACTCCACACCAGGAAGACAAACATGGGGAAGGATTTTCAGGAACATCTATAAAGGACCCGTGGACAAGGACAAGGGGATGAGAGGATTGAACGCGGGGCGTGTGGACAGGGCACAGGAGAGTAATGGGGGGAAATGGGGACCACTATAAATGAACAACATTAAAAATTATTTTTTTAAAGTAAAAATTATTTTTTAAAAACAGATGGAAATTGACCAAAGGAAGTATCTCCTGTATTAAAAACTTCAGTAATTCCTCCTCAATGTTTTTTGTTTGCAATTTGAGAGGTTTTTACTGTATTATGTAGGCATTTTTCCTTCATGAGCCTCTTCCTCCATAAAAAAATTTTTTTTAATTAAAAAAAGAAAGTATTACCATAAGATAGTTCTGATTTTACCACTACAACTCATAGATATAAAATAATTTCTCCAAAAGTTCAAAGTGCAGAATTCTTTAAAAACCTATCATCACAATTCATCTATCATAAACCTCTGTTCATCAACTTTATTCTATTTTTCATGAATTATAAGTAGGTAAATTATAAAAGGAGTCAGTAATGATTGCTGCCTGTTAGAGTGTTTGGTGAAGAGCTCATCACTGGTTCCGTACGTAATACAGCGGCAAGTTGCGTGGTTTCGCAGGCTACCCCTGCATAACAGCTTTGCATGCGGTGGAGCAGAATCCTCTTTCTAAAAAATGTGCCAATGAATCTATATGGTCAATGTAAAATAATAAAAAACACAAATTAATCACAGTAATTTACATGGTTTAAATACATTTCATGATGGCAATCAGTTTAGTATGTATATATGCATATTTTAAATTATTATAATAGAAGAGATAAATACCATTTCTGATTTTATTAAGAGCAATGAGAATTAGTAAATACAATTTAGCCTAAAAGCACC
Source organism: Micronycteris hirsuta (assembly GCA_004026765.1). Taxonomy (NCBI): domain Eukaryota; kingdom Metazoa; phylum Chordata; class Mammalia; order Chiroptera; family Phyllostomidae; genus Micronycteris; species Micronycteris hirsuta. Next base: position 9,367 of record PVJI01016347.1, read on the forward strand.
TAAATATTACCTTTTTGGGGACTATTTCAAGGGAAAGAAAGAAAACATTTAGGGAAAGGGAGGGAGAACCTGGAATAGATGAAGAGTCAACAGAAGAAACACCTAAAACTGGAAAGAATTTTTCTGAGTTTATTTGAGCCAAACTGACAGCATAAGCCGGGAAGCCTCCTCTCCAATGCTCCAGAGAATGACAGTTTGCAGTTTCTTTTATGTATTTGGAATCAGGAAGAGTGTATGAAGGTGGAAGAAAGCAAAGTCGGGGTTGGACTGCAGGAGAGTTTACAAGATCATGTGCTCTCTGCGAAGGTCTGGAAAGAGGGTTGATTGCTCCGGCACTTCAAATAGTTTGTATTAACCTAAGTGCTCAAGGACAATGAAGAGGGGCTTGCATAAGGCAAAGATAAACCTTTTACTAAGGTTGTTATAACGACGTACTGAGGCATCGGTACCCATCATGCCCTACCCAGTTAGGAATTTATGATCAGATCGCCCTGGGATGTTACTTTCTGTCGATGGAGTTGTCCTGTTTTCAGATAAGGTCAACTGAAACAGCCATCTCTGTGAGTTTTCTATGACTGCTGTAACAAACTGCCACAAATTTAGTGGCTTTAAACAATGTAAATTATAATCTTACAGTTCTTAAAGTCCTAAATGAGTCTCAAGGTGTTGGCAGGTATGATTTCTTTAGGAGACTCTCGGAGAGAACCTGTTTGCTTGTATTTTTGAGCTTCTGGAATCCACGTACTTTTCTCAGCTGGTGGCACCTCTTCATATTACATTGCCTTTTCTTAACCTGCTTCTGCCGTGACATCACATTTTCCCTCTTCTATAGTCAAATTTCTGTCTGCCTCCTTTTTATAAAGATACTTCTTATAAGAATTATATGTAAGGCCCAGTCGAGGAATTCAGGATAACCTCCCCATCTCAGGAACTTGAATGTAATCACTCCTACGAAGCCCCTTTTGCCATTCCCAGGTCCCAGGGGTTAGGAATTGGATATCCTTAGAAGCCATTATGTAACTAACCATATAGTTATACTTCAGACTAAAATTAAATTTATTGGTAATAAAACTTCAAAATTCTTGCCCTGAACAATGTGGCTCAGTTGATTGGGCATTGTCCCTCAAAGCAAAAGGTCACTGGTTCAACTCCCAGTCAGGGCACATGCTTAGGTGGCGGGTTTCGTCCCCAGTCAGGGTGCCTACAAGAGGCAACTTATTATCTCACATCGATATTTCTCTCCCTCTCTTTCTCCCTCCCTTCCCATATCTCTAAAAATAAATACATAAAATCTTTTTTAAAAACTTCAAAATTCTTTATATATGTTCTTAACAGGCATCTCCCTTACCTGATACTTATGCACTTGGATTTTAGTATTCAAGTGAAGACCAGATAACCAACACCTTTATTAAATTATTTTAAAGTATATTTTACTGATTATGCTATTAAAGTTGTCCCATTTTTTCTCCCCTTTATCCCCCTCTGCCCTGCATCCACCTTCCCTCCAACATTCCCTGTCCTTAGTTCATGTCCATGGGACATACAAATAAGTTATTTGGCTTCTCCACTTCCTATACTATTCTTAACCTCCACCTGTCTATTTTGTACCTACCAATTATGCTTCTCAATCCCTGCACATTTTCCCCCATTCTCTAACTTTCCCTTCCCCACTGATATCCTTCCATGTGATTTCCCTTTCTGTGATTCTGTTCCTGTTCTTGTTGTTTGCTTAGTTTGTTTTGTTTTTGTTTTAGGTTCAGTTGTTGATAGTGGTGAGTTTGTTATCATGTTACTATTCATAGTTTTGATCTTTTACTTATGTAAGTCCCTTTAACATTCCATATAATAATGGCTTGGTGATGATGAACTCCTTTAACTTTACTTTATTGGGGAAGCACTTTATCTGCCCTTCCATTCTAAATGATGGCTTTGCTGGATAGAGTAATTAATCTTGGGTGTAGATCTTTGCCTTTCATGACTTTGAATACTTCTTTCTAGCCCCTTCTTGCCTGTAAGGTATCTTTTGAGAAATCTGCTGATAGTCTTATGGAAACTCCTTTGTAGGTAACTCTCTCCTTTTCTCTTGCTACTTTTAAGATTCCCTCTTTATCTTTAATCTTGGGTGATTTAATTATGATGTATCTTGGTGTGGTCCTCTTTGGGTCCAACTTCTTTGGGACTCTCTGAGCTTCCTGGACTTGTATGTGTATTTCCTTTGCCAGATTGGGGAATTTTTCTTTCATTATTTTTTCAAAAAAATTTTCAGTCTCCTGCCTTCCTCTTTTTCTGGCACCTCTATGATTCAGATATTGTCCCAGAGGTTCCTCAGCCTCTCCTCATTTTTTTGAATTCTTCTTTCTTCATTCTGTTCTGGTTGAATGTTTATTTCTTCCTTATGTTCCAAATAATTAATTTGAGTCCTTGTTTTCTTCCCTTCACTGTTGCTTCCCTCTATAGTTTTCTTTATTTCACTTTGTATAGCCTTCACTTCTATATTTTTTAGCTATAATCAATCATTCCTGTGAGCATCCTGATTACCAATGTGTTGAACTCTGCATCTGATAGGTTGGCAGAGTTCATCACTTAGTTCTTTAATCACTTAGTTCTTAGTTCTTTTTCTGGAGTTTTGATCTGTTCTTTCATTTCAACCATATTTCTTTGTCCCTGCACACCTTACATTGTAAGGGGTGGAGCCTTATGCATTCACCAGGACAGGGCAACCCACTTCACTGCATTGTGGCATTGTATGTGGGGAGAAGGTCAGAGAGAGAACAATGCTGCTTGCTCAGCTCTTTGCCCACTTTTAGTCACTTCCTCCACTACCCACAAGCAAATTGTGCCCTTCTGGTGCTGATTCCCGAATGGGTGGGCTTGTGCATGTTCTAGGTCCCCAGAGGCCCCTCAAATGGACTCTTCTGTGAGACTGGCAGTTTTTCTTGTCACTGCAACCACCACAGGTTTTTTGAGCCAGAAATTTTTGAAGCTTTCTTTTCCTAAACTGGAACCCTGGATTGCATGGTCTGTCTCACTCCCCGATTGTTCCTTGCAGTTAATTCACACACAGATGTGGGGACTGCCTGGTCTGCCAGCTGCTGCCTTGCCAGGCATCCTCTCTATCCTTCCTGCCTGTCTCTGCCCCTCCTACCAGTATGGATAAATGTGTCTTCTTTAACTCCTTAGTTGTCAGACTTCCATACAGTTTGATTTTCTGGCAGTTTGGTTTTTTTTTTGTTTTGCTTTTAAATTGGTTCTTATCCTTCTTTTGGTTGTACAAGAAAGTGAAGAATATCTACCTACACCTCTATCTTGGCTGAAAGTCCCCTTATTACATTCTATTTGTTGAATTTAATCCATTGAACTGGTCATGAACTTTTGAATCCATGCTCTTTATTGTGACATATTGAATTACCTATCTATTTAATTTCTAAAGTATTAAAAGATTTCAACCCAACACAATTGTATCTGTTTTTAAAAGTCTGTTGTAATGAAGTGTGCATGGACAGGGGGTTATCACAGCTCAATAGTCCTGAGACCAAGGCTGAGGAAACTAACAAGCTAGTAGGAATGCTCCTGGTTGCAAAAATCCATTAACTGAAGACATCCAAAACACTAATTTAAAAGAACATATGTGATGTATTTGCATATTTAAAAAGCTGCTGTCTAAGAACCTGGCTTCCAATCAACCTGCATCCAGGTGCTGATTGAGATGCCCCTTTAGGACACTGTTTGTAGCACACCCTCAAATACTATGAGCTATTGAGAATATAATAAGCTGCTTGGATAATCACAAAGGTTGAGAGACCACCAAGAGGTAGGGAAAGATGAAATGGCAAGGTTTATCTCCTATACAAAGCCACTCCTTCAAGATTAGGAGAGGTGGTTGAGTCATCTAATGCATAGAAACTAAGAGAGAGTCAGGCAAAATGAAGAAACAAGGGAATATGTTACACACAAGAGAGCAAGATAAAACCTCAAAATTTATCAGATAAAATGAAGACAAAATCTAGATGTTTATTGTGACTTCTCGTTAAGATGGAGGTGTAGGTAAGCATGCTTCACCTCTTCATGCAACTACAGAAAGAATTACAACTAGACCTCAGAACAAATGATACCCAGAACCATCAGAAAATTGAGCTGTATGGAAGTCCATCATCCAAGGATTCACAGAAGCCACACTCATCCACATGGGTAGGAGGGGCAGAAACGCAGACAGGCAGAGAGGCACAGAGATGTGGTGTGGTATGGAGAGGTGGAGGTGGTAAAACAAGTGGTCCCAAAATCACATATGGTTGATAAAAATAGGGATACCTTGGAAGCAAACAACCTCAGCCCCAGGCCAGATTGCACAGCCCTGGGTTCCAGCATCAGGAAGATAAATCCCCATAACTTTTGGCTATAAATACCACTGGGGGTCAGGGTGGTGGGAGAAACTACTGGATTTTCAGGAGACTCTGCTTAATGGGCCCACATAGACTTAAAATGTATGCAGACCCACCCCTTCTAGGATTCAGCACCAGGGTAACAGCTAAAAGGGGACCAATCACACAGGGTGAATGCTGGGCAAAACTCCAGAAGCCAGGCAGTGGCATTGTCCCTTCTCCAAGCCCTCCCCACCCAGAGCCACAAAGCAACAAAGCAGGTTGCCCCACCCTGGTGATTACCTAAGTCTCCTCCCCGCACAATTTACTGGTGCCTTTTCTACAACAGGCCACATTACTAGGACAGGGAGTCAAAGCAACTCTACCTAATACACAGAAACAAACACAGGGAGGCTGCCAAATTGAGGAGAAAAAGAAATATGGCCCAAATGAAAGAACAGAACAAAACCCCAGAAAAAGAACTAAATGAAACAGAGATAGCCAACCTATCAGATGCAGAGTTCAAAACACTGGGATCAGGATGCCAAAGAACTCATTGAGTATTGCAACAAGATAAAGGAAGAAATGAAGGTCACATTAAGTGAAATAAAAACTTACAGGAAACCAACAGTGGAGGGGATGAAGCCAGGATTCAAATCAATGATTTGGAACATAAGGAAGAAAAAACATTCCACTAGAACAGAAAGAAGAAAAAAAAATTTATTTTACCTTTTTTAAAAAATTAAATTGTTATTTAAGTACAGTTGTCTCCATTTTATCCCCACCATTCCCTTCCACCCCAGCCATCCCCACTCCCACCCTTGATCCTAACCCTCTTTGGTTTTGTCCAAGTGTCCTTTGTACATGTTCCTGAAAACCCATTCCCCTTTCCCCCCCATTATCCCTTCCCACCTCCCCTTTGGTTATGTCAGTATGTTCTTAATTTCAATGTCTCTGGAGAAAAAATAATTTTTAAACAATGGGGATAGTATTAGGTGCTTCTCGGACATCTCTAAATGTACCAACATCCAAATCATGGGGATGCCAGAAGGAGAAGAGGAAAATCAAGAAATTGAAAACTTATTTGAAAAAATAATGAAAGAAAACTTCCCTAATTTGGCAAAGAAAATAGACATACAATCCCACGAAGCACATTTAGTCCCAAACAAGTTCGACCCAAAGATGACCACATCAAGACACACCATAATTAAAATGTCAAAGATTAAAGCTAAAGAGAGAAGCTTAAAAGCAGCAAGAGAAAAGCAGAGAGTTACCTACAAAGGAGTTTCCATAAGACTGTCAGCTGATTTCTAAAAAGAAGCTTTGCAGGCAAGAAGGGACTGGCAAGGAGTATTCAGAGTGATGAAAAGCAAGGACCTACAACCTGGTTTGCTGTATCCAGCAAAGTTATCATTTAGAATGGAAGGTCAGATAAAATGCTTCCCAGACAAGGTAAAATTAAAGGAGTTCATCATCACCAATCCATTATAACATGAAATGTTAAAGAGACTTGTTTAAAGAAAGAAGATCAAAACTATGATCATTAAAATGGTAACAAATTCACAACTATGAATAACTGAATCTTAAAAAGCAAACCAAGCAAACAACCAGAACAAGAACAGAATCATAGATATGGAGATCATTTGGAGAGTTATCAGCTCGGAGGTGAAAGGAGGAGAATGGGGGAAAAGTTACAGGGATTAAGAAGCATAACTGGTAGGTACAAAATAGACAGGAGGATGTTAAGAATAGTATAAGAAATGGAGAAGGCAAAAAACTTATATGCACAACCCATGGACATGAACTAAGGGGGGATTGCTGAAGGGAATGGGGGTACCAGGTGAATGGGGCAAAGTGGGAAAAATTGGGACAACTGTAATATCATAATCAATAAAATATATATATATTTTTAAAAAGAATATATGTACCCCTATGTTCATTTTAGTATTATTTACAAGAGCCAAGATATGGAAGTGCCCCAAGTGCCCAACAGTAGATGAGTGGATAAAGAAGAGGCAGCACATATGTGTAAAGGAATATTATCCAGCCATAAAAAAGAATGAACTCTTACCATTTGCAACAGCATTGATGAACCTAGAGGGTATCATGCTAAGTGAAATAAGTCAGTCAGAGAAAGACAAATACTATATGATTTCACTTTATGTGCAATCTCAACAGAAAAATAAATGAACAAACAAAAATGGAAATGGACTCATGGATACAGAGAACAGACTGATGGTTGCCAGAGAGAAGGGGGGCTTATTGGAGATGGTTGAAAAGGTGAAGGGATTAAGATATACAGATTGGTAGTCACAAAACATTCACAGAGATGTAAAATACAGCATAGGAAATATAGACAATAATATATTGATGGTGACAGGTGGGTACTTGAAATATTGGGGGCACCACTTTATGAAAAGTATGATTGTCTAACTGTAATGCTGTACACTTGAAACTAATACAAAATAATGTTGAATGTGAACTGTAATTGAAAAATAAAATTTAAAAAACAGTTCATTAGGAGTCTCCAAAGGGGCATTGTCCCACCTGGTGTGGGCACCATGAGGATCCGATTCAGTGTGTGGCCACAGAAATGGGACAATTTCTCCACAAGGACAGCTCAGGCCAGTGGTTTCATTACCGAACAGCAGTTGAGGTCCCACTGCCCACTGTCACCCTCTAGGCAAAATTCCAGAGGCAAAACTTTGGTGATAAAGGAAAGGAGTCTTTATTCAAAAGCTTTACAATTTTGGAATAACAGCTTTCCATATTCATTAGTCATTTGGGCCTATCAATTAAGCCTAAACTCTTTAACTCTTTAGTTGCAGCTTTAGTCACTTAAGCCTAAGTGAATAAGGTTAAACTCTTTAACACCTGAGTTCTCGTATCATTCTTCCTGTTAGTTTTAATTATCTTATTTCTATACAATTAGTTTACGAACTAAAACATAAGATACAAAAGCTACACAGTCTTGGAAGAATGGCAGGCTTCTGCTTCAGAGCCTGTTGCCTCTAGAACACCCAAAGAATAACCCTGCCACCCTCTGCCAGGCCAGCTGATCCTAAGCTGTGCCTGAAGTCCCTTCCCATCCAAAATACCGTCCCAGCCATTGGGAAATGCAGGCAGATGCAGCATGACCATCCAGACATCCTTGAAGAAGAAGCCCAAAAGCCAGGGAGAGCCAAGACAGCTTGTCCAGGAGCCCAGAGCGCTTCTTTTATTTCAAAGCTTTTAGCCCATAATTCCATGCGCTCTGGAGTCACTGAGTTTCTCAGCCAATCCCATCTTAGACTGTTTACCATTGCTTCAGCAAACTCTTCCCATTACCGCTCCCTACTTCTCCCTAGTGTTCTGATCAGATCTCTCTGTATCAGTTTTAGGACTTTATCTACTTAGAGCAGAAAATGAAGCTGAAGGCATAGGTAATAACATCCAACCTTCCTAGGGTAGAAAGCTAGAAAAATCTAAACGAAGAACCAACCTAACAGAGGTTTGTACCGGAGCTCTCATTGCTATGAAGAAGGGTGAGCACCAGAAGACCGAACCTGAAGTCCAGTCGTTTACTGAGCCAGCTTGGATGGAGGCTGAAACTTGGCCTGTGTGGAAATGCCCTTCCCCGTCACCTACCAGGCAGACATTGGGGGGACTACCTTGAGATTTCACTCTAGGATGCATCGGTCAGGATTGAATCAGAAAATGGAGAACAGAGACTCTAGGTTGGAAGTGTCTGGGGAAGACAGGGACTCATGAAATACAGAACTGCTGTCCTGAAAGAAGCATGATAAAGGCTCTAGTTTATTACTTTATCCTTTGAAATTAATCTACCCTTGATACAAAGCCCTTTATCAGAGTTGAAAATTGTTCTTCTTCCCCAAAAGGGGAAACTCTGGCACAGTATTTGAGGTAGTCCAGGGAATAATGATGGTTCATGTACATGGGCGCTTTGCATTCTTTGAAGTGCTCCAAAGTACACTCACCCGCTTAATTCTCACAACAGCTTGTGAGGAATTATTTCACAGATGAGGAATCTGAAGCATAAAAAGATTAAGTAACTTGGTCAAGGTTTACACGGCTGGCGAAGACTTGAACGTGAGCACTCCCCTCTGGAGCTCACCTTGTAGCCAGCAAAACACGCCGCCTCTTCTGCACAGCCCTCCTTTGCACTCCTCACCGTGAGTGATGCCTCACTCATAATCAAAGCCCAGCCAATGTCTGTTGGACTGACAGATAAATGAGGATGGGTGCATTAGTGAATGAATAGATGGAAGAAACCCCAGCTGAGGGAATACAAGCTTTATTTGAAAAAGTCCTGAGAATCTTTCTACTATAGAGTCTCACAAAGCAGAAAAGTGTTGTTTCACTAATAACCAACCCATTTCCATCTATTATTATATGCTTTCTGCAAAGCCTCCGCAACTAAAATAGGACCCATAAACAATATGTGCAGCTCTTTAAAAAAAAAACATTCAGAAATACAAATGAACATTAGAGTAAATGGAAGAAAAATGTTCTGAGCCAAGAATGGAAAATTGCCTATGCTCTTTCATTACTCTGTTTTTATGTGTCAAGAGTAGTTCTTTAAATGCTCATTACTCATATTTGTAGTAAAAGACACAGTGTTTGTCAAATTCTGACTTGAATGAAAGTGAGTGGGGGGAAAGGGAGCTCTGTCACCAACACCTTCCTTCCTGGTATGTCATAATGCCAGGTGATGCAGCTCTGCTACTATTGTTGCTGGTCTTATTTTAGCATTTTACTAATATGTTCATTTTGCATGATTTCTATTAGAAGTGCTTTTGACAAATAAAGAATTTTCCCCAGGTATCTTTTATCCTGTAATGCTCTAAGAACATATTTCTTTCCTTTTTATTATTAAAATATAGTTGGCTTACAATAGTATGTTGGTTTCAAATGTACAATACAGTGTTTTGACATTTATATACCTTACTACGTAATGATCACAGTCAGTAGCCATCTGCCGTGATGCCCAGTAGTTGCAATGTCATTGACTACATTCCCTGTGCTGGGACACCACACGTCCGTGGCCTATTTCTTGGATGACTGGAAGTTTGTGCCTCCTATTCCTCCACCTTGCCCCTCTGGCAACCCTCAGTTTCTTCTCTGTTTCTGTAAGTCTGTTTTTATTTTTATTTTTGTTCTTCTATTTTTTTAATTCCACATATAAGTGAAATCATATGGTATTTGTCTTTGACTTGTTTAACTTTACATAGTACCTATCATATTGTTGAAAATACCAAGACCTTATTCTATTTTGCTGAGTAATATTCTATTTTATACACACACACACATACACACCCCTATAAAAAGCTTATTTAGTTTTTTTCCCTACAATGGTTCTAGTAGTGTTTAGTTGTCTTTAATGCCATTTGAAACAATTTAGTTAGATTGTGTCATGACAGCTATCAGATCACCACGCATTAAAAAAAAACATCAAGCCCTGGCCGGTGTGGCTCAGTGGATTGACCACTGGCCTGCAAACCAAAGGGTTGTTGGTTTGATTCCCAGTCAGAGCACATGGCTGGGTTGCGGGCCAGGTCCCCAGCAGGTGATGTGTAAGAGGCAACCACACATTGATGTTTCTCTCCATCTCTTTCTCCCTCCTTTCCCCTCTCTCTAAAAATAAATAAATAAAATCTATAAAAAAATAGAGATTTAAAAAATTTTAAAACATCAAAATCGGTTAGTTTTTGTGCAGCCATTTTAATATTAAGATGAAAGAAAACATGCAATATTTTTGGCATATTATGCTTTATTATTTCAAGAGGTAAAAACACAACTGAATTGCAAAAAAAGATTTGCACAGTGTATGGAAAAGGTGCTGTGGCTGATTGAACGTATTAAAAGTGATTTGTGAAGTTTCTTGGTACTATTGACATTTTGGCCAAATAATTCTCTGCTGTGGAATTCTCTGCCTTATGCACTGGAAGATGTTTATTAGCACCCCTGGCCTCTACCCACTAGAAGCCAATAGTGAGAAATAGCCAACATAACTCAAAATTACCAATTCAATAAAGTTATTGGTGAAAATGAAAAATGTGTCTTTATGTAAAAAACTAAACAGGCTTTCAGTCAATCATATATATACACACGTACATACATACAGGGTGGGGGAAAGTAGGTTTACAGTTGTTCATATGGAAAATAATGCAGTAATTAATAAACAATAATACAAGAATAAACTGTGTTTCACATGCTCACAACTGTGAACCTAGTTTTGCTCCACCCTGTGTGTGTGTGTGTGTGTGTGTGTGTGTAGGTAGTCTGCCAGAATGTATCCAGCCATGAAATATGAAAAAGAGACATTTACTTTATTATTCTTTTTTATTAAATCATTTTTTAAATTCTATTACAGTTGTCCCAATTTTTTCGCCTTGGATACAAGAAACAGTGTACACAGGACAGTGATGCCTCAGTCCCCTTCAAAGCAGGCACCTTGGGACCTCACACAGTTCTCCCAATCACCATCAGCTGCCCTGTTGTATTATCCTGAATCTCATCGATGGTCTGAAAGTTCTTCCCTTTCAAAGGTGATTTTAGTTTTGGGAAAAGCCAGAAGTCACAGGGCACCAAATCTAGGCTGTAGGGAGACTGAGTCACTGGGGTGATTTGATGTTTCGCCAAAAAACTACATGAGACATGATACATAAGCGGTTGTCTTTTTTTATGAAGCTGCCAATCACCTGGTGCCCATAGCTGCGGCCTTCTGAATCATCCGAATAGTTTTCAGGGAGGAATGTTCAAGCTTAGTGGAAAATTTGATGCAGATTCGTTGCTCTACTTGCTCAGTCATTTTGCATACGACGCCCACACAGCACACATGCTCACTCAATGGTGTCTACAGCCCCCACTGACTAGGACAGTGAAGTCATCATTGTTCACACACACACATTCCAATCCACTCTCCTTGGCTGCCAGGTTACAACAATGTTATGCAAACCATTCTCATTATATTAACAATGGCTGGACTTCTTTTGGACAGACCTCATATACCACATCTTCTTTATTTATTTATGTATTGATGGACACCTTGGTTGTTTCCATATCCTGGCTATTGTAATTAATGCTGCAGTGTACATAGGTGTGCATATATCTTTTTGAATTAGTGTTTTCTTTCCTTTGGATAAATACCAAGAAGTGGAATTGCTGGTCATACGGAATTTATATTTTCAATTTTTCCAGGAATCTCCATGCTGTTTTTCATAAGGTCTGCACCAATTTGCAATCCCACCAACAATGCACAAGGGGTCCATTTTCTTCACATGCCTGTCAACATATGTTATCTTTTTACTTTTTGATAACAGCCATTCTGACAGGAGTGCGATTGTATCTCATTGTGGTTTTGATTTACATTTTCCTGATAATTAGTGATGAAATATTTTTTCATATGTCTACTGGCCATCTGTATGTCTTCTTTGGAGAAAACATATTCAGTTCTTCTGCCTAATTTTTAATCAGATTGTTTGATGTTGAGTGGTATGAGTTCTTTATGTATTTGGAATATTAACTGCTTATCAGATATATCATTTGCAAATATCTTCTCTTATTTAGTAGGTTGTCTTTTCATTTTGTTGATGGTTTACTTTCCTGTGCAGAAACTTTTTCATTTGATGTAGTCCCATCTGTTTCCTTTGCCTGAGGAGATATATCAAAAATATATTGCTAGGACCAATGTCAAAGAGTATGCTGCCTATGTTTCCTTCTAAGAATTTTATGATTTCAGGTCTTAATTTAAGTCTTTAATCATTTTGAGTTTTTTTGGTGTATTATTTTGGTCCAGTTATATTTCAGTTTTGGGCGAGTTGATCCTATTGTGTACATACAACTCAGCTCCCCACTGGTCCTGATGGAGGGAGCTCCGGGCACAGCAGCAGGGAAGAGGATGCAGCATCCTTGCAGATCTGCCAGAGCACCTGGGGAGGGCTCCCACTCACACTCTCTCGATGGAGAAGGAACATATAAAGAACGGTGTGCACCAGCACATTTAATCCCAGAGCATTCCCTCAGACTCCAGAGAGCTCTCACAGTTCTCCAGCCTCCTCTATGTGGTTTTTCTCTCGTTTTGCTGTGTGGAAGCTATTCAATCACCCTCAGTTGTCTCTCAGGAGGAATTGCTCTAACTATAGGTGTGTATTTGGTGTGCTCACAGCAGGGGGCAAGTTCCACGTCCTCCTATGTCACCACATTCCTTTTTATAAAATAGCAATTCTAAATCCAACACATCTTATCCTACTGAGCTTGAGTTAAATTTTTCTTTCATATTATTCTGAAACCAAATTCTTTCTCACCAAGTGAAAAAACAACTGACAGGAAAAAGTCTGGCTTTTCCTTAAGCATTTAAGTTTTCATCCAGGTATTTATTATTGACATAGTCACTTAATGCATTAATGCATGGCAGGTTCTTTGAACTTATTTAAATTTCAGGGTTTGTCAAATTTTCAAATAACTGAAGCTTGTATGAGACCCTTGATAATAATTACTTTGTACAGAGAGTGTGTGTGGATTGACTGTTGAAAAAAACATTTGCATGTTTTGTGGATTCTTGTCTTCTAGCCCACTTCACTTAGGTCTTGTCTGGTCACCTAGTCATATTTTCACAACAACTCAAGCGATAGGATCTTTTCCAGTATCATTTGAAATGCCTTACAGCTGTCCCTGTTAGCCTTTCTATTTACCCAAACAGAGAGCAAAGGACAAATTGTTTTCTTAGTTAAACTCAAGCAAAAACACTAGATTTAAAAATTTTTTTAGTTTTAGATCTCACCGAGGTCACTCCTTCACACACTCCGTTTAAGGACTAACGCTTTTGTGCCCTGATCTTTAAGTCAAGGTGGTTTTCTACAGTCATTCTTCCTTTCATTCACTTAGGAACTGGTTCATTTAACACAAGTTCATTGAGTTCCCAATATGTGTCCAGTTGTATTCTGCACAAATAAATAATAGTTACTTGGCAATCTGAGAGGAACGAGAGATGTATAAACAAGAATTAGATGTCGAATGCGAAGTGATATTATAGAGGTAGTAAGTATATGGGTTATGGGATCTAAGATGAGAGAGAAGTGAGGAATGGGGGAAATTGAGGGGGATGACTAGAAACTATTTAACCTTTTATTCTAACATATTTGGATATTGAGGTTTTCATTATTTTTTATTCATTTCTTGATAGAAACACTCTTATAAGAGAAAGCGAACAGACTTGAAAGTCAGTTCTGTCACCTACTATTTTGTGTCTTTGACAAATGCGTTAACCTTTCTATGCTTGGTGCATAAGAACTTTATTGGTTTAGTGGCTGGCCCACTTCCAAACTCCTCTTTCTATTTACAAGAAAGTTTTCATTGCATGATTCTTGGTGTTGGCCAATTTGTGATACAAAAATTAAAGGATAATGATCCTTGCTCTTCTCCGTACTTCTGGAAGCTAGGGCTCAGAACAACATCTGACCAGGCTGCTCTTTGTGGTCCCTGCCACCCAGCCTCCAATGGCACCTGCTCATTTTCAGAACCTGGGTCCCCAGCCTTTTTCACACACTTCCAATAAATTCTTTTCCTGATTAAGGTAGCCAGGTTCATTTCTGTTGGTTGATACCAAGAACCTTGGATAAGATTCTCATTGAAGGTCTCAGGTAAAGTTTTGTTGATGACTTAAAATGATAAAGTAGGTAAAGTTCATAATGCTCAGTATCTAGCACACTATAGATTCATTATCATGGTGGGATTGTTAAGGTGTTTGGTCAGGAGCCCAAGAATACACTACCAATCATATCTCCAATTCTTCTCAATGGATTTAAAAAGAAGGGGTAAGTTATGTGTCAAAGACATGAAGTAGTAGTGGACAAAACTGGGCTTCAAGTCTGTTCTCTGTTCTCAAGAGTTTGAATAGGGGGGCTCAAAGTACCACTTCATTGGCAGCTGCACCTAACAGCAATCAACACTGAGATTTGGTGAAGCTGCTTTACAGCATGTGCCTTTGGCTCTCCGTATTAAAAGAATGTGTCACATCTTTGAAGAGCAAAATCAGTTTTTGAAACTTTTCAACATCTGGTTGAATACAGGATGTCAAGACATCATCACTTCACTCAGACAAGAGAGAGAGACAGCGAGAACCATGTGCACTTATGACTGATATTTATAGCACAGTGAAGACATCCGTTAGTAAATGTGTGTAAATTTCTCTCTTTCTGAACTCAGGCCTAGAGAGTCGAATTACTTGCTATTCACTCACACACCATTGTTCATAGCACAATATCATGATCAGTTTAAACAAGAGTCCTGTTTCATTTTAATACAAATCTCACCTCTGTTCTCAAATACCACTTCCATTCTCTTCCTTACACAGGCACGCACTCTGAGGCATTTGATATATGTCCTCAAATATGTATGTATCCTAGTAGATGGTTGTAGTTGTTGGGTGCATGTTTAATGTACATATGTTGTTGGGCTATAAATCTTTTATATTTCTTACTATGTTAATTTAACACTGTTTTAAAGATCAGTTTGGCTGTTTGTGCCTCTGGAGCTTCTTTTTAACTATTATGTAATATTCCATGGTATGCATCTACCACCTTCTATTTATCCCTGTTGTCGTGAGTGACAACTAGGCCGCTTCCTATACCTACCACCACAAACATCATGAAGACATATATTTTCGTATCTATCCTGTATGGTCCTATGCAAGAGTTTCCTTGACATACACTTAAGAAGGTTAATTACTGGGCTACAGGGCAGAGACATATTTTTTCTCTAATACTTCTTTCCAGAATAGCTATAACCATTTATACTTCCACCAGCAGGTCATGAGACACATCTTTTTTTCCTATCCACATCTTTTTTTCTCTTTTTATTGTTTATGCTATTACAGTTGTTCCCACTTTTTCATCCTTTCCCTACCTTTGCCCAGCTCCACTCTCTCCCCTCCCCAAGTAAATCCTTGTATTGTTGTCCATGCCCATGGGTTGTACATAAATGCTCTTTAGTTAGTACCTTCACCATCTTTCATCCAATTTACCCCTCCTCCTTTCCAGCAGCTATCAGTCTGTTTTATGTAATTAAACTTCTGTTGCTATTTTGTTTATTAGTTTATTGTGTTCATTAGATTCCACATATAAGTGAGACACATGGTATTTTTCTTTCACTGACTGGCTTAATTCACTTAGCATAATTTTCTCTAGGTCCATCCATGCTGTTGCAAAATGTAAGAGTTTCTTCTTTTTCGCTGCTGTGTAGTATTCCATTGTGTAAATGTACCACAGTTTTTTAATACGCTCATCTACTAATGGGCACTTAGGCTCTTTCCAAACCTTGGCTATTGTAAATAAAGCTGCTATAAACATAGGGGTGCATATACATACAAAAAAGTAAAACTAGATCACCAACTTATACCACACACAAACATAAGCTCTATCCACATCTTGTACAAGATTTATTACATTATCCATGTTCTAATTTTTGTCACTTAAATTGGAATAAAGTGAGATCTTATAGATATTAAAATATACATTTTCTAATTACTATTGAGTTTAAGTATTTGTTCATGTCAGCTAGCTATATTCCCTTTGCAAAGTATCTCATCTACTTTTTATTTTTCTATCTGCTTTTTGAACATTTGCCTTTGATTTGGAGGAGACCCCTGTTTATTATAGATACTAGATCCTTATTGTTTACACAATGGAAAAACATTCTTCTAGTCTGCCATCTGTTCAATCTGTCTGCAGTAGAACACACTGATAAATGATTAATTTTATGTAATCAAAAGCACCCATTATTTTATCCATTATTTATGGTGCATGGTTTTGGGGTCTTGCTGAAGAAGTGTTCTTACAATCCCTAGGTCATATATGACCTAGATCCTATATTACATTTTCCTCCTAGTAGGTTTGTAACTTTACCTTTCGAATTTAAGTAATTAATTCAGCTGGATTCTACCTTTAAGATGTGCAGCAAGGTAGAGGAACCCAGCTTAACTTTGTACATATAATGAGCTGCTTTTCTCAAGCTCACTTACTAAACAAGCCATCCTTCTCCCTTGCTTTTGCGGGAGCATCTTTGTCAAATAGCAAATACCCAAATATACATGGAACCATTTGTGAGCTACCCATTCTGTTTCATTAGTTTACTTGTCTGTTCCTGAGCTAGTGTCATATTGTTCTTACTTCTATGATTGTGTACAGCCCCTTAATGGGTAAACCTCTCTGCTTTGCTCCTTATTTTCAAAATTAACTTTTCATGAAAATTTATTCTTCCATATATGTTTTAGAATGTGTTTATTGACTTCCTCAGAAATATGGTAGAAATTTATTGAGCTAATAGGAAATAATTTTGTATTTATCATTGAAAAACTTAGAATTTTGTGTTATATAAATCTACATATTTCATCCAAGATATAATATTTATGTGCAAATAGGTGTCTATAATCTTGATTAAATTTTAGATATTATTTCATATGGTCGTTTCATATTTTCACTCTGTATTTTTTTTTACATTGTATATTCCTTTTATAACAGAATGGTCTTATAAGAGATTTATTAATCTTATTCATCCTTTCAAAGAATGCTTTATTAAAAGCTTTCCTTCTAAGCACTGCTCTATTTCTGTTCCACATAATCTGCCGTGTACTACTTTGTTATCTGATTCCAAATATTTAATTATTTCTCTAATGATTGCTCCTTTAACTCAAAGTTCTACATTATTATGCTTTTTCTGTTTGTTTAGCTGTCAAACTTATAGAATTTTATTAATGATTCTTTTGTCTCCCTTTTTTTTTCTGAATTCTTCAGATTTACACACTAAACTTCTCACCATGAAATAACCCTCTGATGTCAGGTAGAAATATGGAGTCTTCAGTCCAGTTCATCATAATATTGTCTCACCCCAGCACGCTCTCAACCCTCATTCTCTACCATCCTTCTCTCCTCTGCCCCCACAGAAAACATGCCCACACAAAGGCACACATTAGGATAGTGCTCTCTATTTGAAAAAAGACCTGGTGGGGCAGACTAGGGAAATAGAATGACGAAGATGCACATGAAGGAAGGAAGAGAAAAGGATTTGTCTTCCTTTGCAGCTCAGTGACTCCTGTCTGCAGATTTCTACTTGGAATAGATCCATTCTGAGTGTGGTTCTCAATCTCAGCTACACATTATGATCATCTGTACATTCAAAGACTTTCCAGATGGTTCTAATGTGCAGCCAGGGCTGAGAATCTCTTGCCCTGTGGCAAGCCAGATATGCCCTATCTTAACCTTTAGAGTGCTGTATGGATAGGAGCTTTAGAAATTTCAACTTGGTTTCAACTGTTACAGACAGCACCACTACTGGCAACTCCGCCTTTGGGAGTTTAAGAGGAATCAGACAAGGCCGAGACACCAAGGTAAAAGTAAACAAGTACAAACTTCAGGAGACAGCAGTTTACCAAAGTCACTTAGATAATAAAACCACATCATAACAATTCATGGTGGGGAAGTTTATAAGAAGGTGCAAAAATCCCAATGATGTAAGAAATTGAGCAATGTTTAAACCTGCTGTTGGGATGTAGAACATCATTAGAAAACTGCATTAGCATGCAATATACTTTACTCTCCATGGCAAGTAAAAACACACGGTCATAATAAATGTATATATTTTAGTTAAGAACAAAAATAGTAATCTCTTTGACTACTTAATTTTCATATCTATGAAATTATTGTGTAAGGTGTTTTAAGTATCGTTACATAAGGGTGTCTGGTTAATTGTTTTTCATCCACAGATAATCTACTTGGCAGTTTGGTCTATGATAATGAGGGCTGCTCCATGAAGAAATATTCTTTACCTGTTGTCAGAATGGATTGCCTAACATTGCCTCCAAAGATGTGGTGTGGAAAAGCAACACTAAAGTTTTTCAAAATATTTGTCTCAGTAGTTAGGAAAGAATCAGCCTGGACAAAAGTAATTGGTTGCCTTCTAGATCTAGAAATTTATTTTGAGCTTTTTTATTAAAGAGTCAGCAGATACCTACTGTA
The DNA here is from genome assembly GCA_004026765.1 of Micronycteris hirsuta. Taxonomy (NCBI): domain Eukaryota; kingdom Metazoa; phylum Chordata; class Mammalia; order Chiroptera; family Phyllostomidae; genus Micronycteris; species Micronycteris hirsuta. The sequence continues at coordinate 27,737 of PVJI01016347.1, forward strand.
GGCTTGTTGTATATGAGTTCCCATGCCAGAAACTACAGGCCAGGCATTAAGCGGCTTAAAGTCCCTACTGTTCCTCCAATATCAATGTAAATGTTTTGGTAGACTTTTTGATTTTATTGGATTAACTCAGCCTTTTAGGTAAATTTTCTGTTAGTTTATGGTTCAGATTTCCTAACAAGGATCTTTCCATCTGCTCAAAAAATCCCTTGGTCTGCAGATACTACCCTGAATCATGACCAGTGGACTGTACACTTAAACAAGCAATAATGTGTTTAGAAAAAAATTCAGAGATATTGCATTTCATGAGTATCCTTAATCCATAAATACCTCTTCAAAGAATTTATAAGAGTTGACATGCAGAAGCACAGCCAGTGGAGTTCATATAAAAAGCCAGTGTTGAATAGATGCTCATTAAACATTTGTTGAGTCAATGAATAGTAAAATGAAGTAAGAAACTGGGAGCTGAAAAGAAAGCATTCATTTAGAATATCCTAGACTCCCAAACTCAGTTAAACTTAAGTGGAACACGCTAAGGTTGATGGAAACAAAAACAGCTGCCAAGGTTTTAGAAATTTCAAGAGGGGAATAACTGTTGTTATCATTTCAGACTAACCATTTTAAACATAAAATTTGGAGAAGTCTTTTTCCCACTTTTATCAACCATTAAGTTAAATTAGCTACACTTTTTATGCCAAAAAGAGTGTTTTAGAAGAGCTGTAACTAAAAGAAGCACAATCAACTTTATTTCTAAGTAAGTATAAAGCTATCGCACAAAGTCATTATTTCTTGTTCAGTATTCTAACTAGAAAGCTCCCTCTGCCTGCAACAATGCTCCACCTCACAACTCCCCTCTCACATCTGTTCCTCATCTCAGGCCTTTGCTTAGAATTCATAGAAAGCATAACTATTATTTTCATTATTACTACATCACTCATTGTCCTTATATTTACAAAGTGCTTATTACCCATTCCATACATTTTCAACGTTGCTTGTCTTGTAAAATATGTTCTCTAATTGCATTAGGTGTATACACCTTGTTCCTCTTAATTAGTAGAGAAATTTTTTGAAAACAGGACTGTATACTCTTATATAACCCCCTAGTGTCAAGCACAGTGGGCTCTAAATAAAAATTGATGAATCCGATGAAACAAATGATAACATAGCAGGAAGTGTGACATTCTTTATGTGGGAATGACACAGCCAAAACCATTTTTAGAGAGGAAGTACTAATGAGACTAATAACATGACCAGAATTAAGATGCTTGGATGAATATATTTTCCAAGAAGCTGATGTGCATGTGCTTTTATTATGCAAAACCAAAATGTTCAGTGATCAATGTGAAGCTTCATCTTCGGATTTATACCAGAATAAACTATGAATACACATCGACTCCATCACAGGCATTCCTTGGTTTCCATCGTTTGGGTTATTATTATTGTATAAAATGAATTGCTTTAAACAACAATTTTATTTTGCTCACAATCTTCTGGGCTAGGAATACTGGAAAGGCTCATCAGTGGCTTGTCCCCAATCCATGTGGTATGGTTGGGTCTGCAGGAGCTAAGTGATCCCACATACAAGGTGGTCTCTCCACTCACAGGTTTGGTGCCTTGCTGCTCATCAGCCCGTCTTCCTCTCTACATGGAATCTCACCCCCTAGGGTCTCTTCATCTGACAGCATGGAGGTCTCAGTGTAGCCAGATCTCTTACAGAGCAGATGGTTTCCAACAGTGTTGCAAGAAAGAGGAAGGGGAAATGGCCAGTCTCCTCTGGTCAGGACCTGAAACTTAACAGATCACTTCTGTGTTGGTTTGTTGTTGTTGTTGTTGTTGTTGTTGTTGTTTTGTCAAACAGTCATGGAACTTGCTTGATTCAAGGAAAAAGAACCTCTCTTTTCAATGAAAGTAAAATTGAAAAATGACACCCTTTTAAAATCTGACATATGAGTTTACCGTCTTCCTGTAAAATTAGGCTTCTGTGTTAAAATTGTCAACTTGGTTTATCTTGAACACAGGAGCTTCTGGACACACTTGGAGCTTATGCCCAAATGAATGGTCATATTCAGGTTAAACAAATTCCCTAGGCTAACCTGTAAAACTTTTCTAGAACTTCTTTGAAGTAGGTGAGACCAAGAGCTGCCTCCTCTCCATTGTCCCAGACTACTCCCAACACAGCAGTCTTTCCTTCGTCTTTCTGTTATGCAGGCCAAATTTGTAAGCTGGAATTACTGGTTCTTCAGGGAAGGACATCAGAGATCCAGAATTCCCTGAAGTTGCAAAAACAAAACTTGGTGTATATGCATTTTTTCAAGCAAAGAGCTATCAGTTTAATCCACTTCTTTGAGCATTTTTCATTTCCTGGAAGTGATTAAGAACCACTGAGCCAGAGGATTCGCTCAATTTTTCCTCTTTAACTTTCTGTTTTTGAAATGTCCTCATTGTCAGTTGAAGATGACGGGATATATTCATACTCCTCTATCAAGACCAGCCGCTCTCTCCAGGTATAGCTAAGGTGTATCGCATGCCAGATGGGAATTTGGGTGTGATGTGGCTTACTGAAGACTAGTTGTAAGATTCTCACCCTCAAATTGCTGAAACTTCAAATAAACATTCAACAGTAGAATATTCAACATTCAATAGAGGTGTGGGTAATTTCTAGAAACATTTATTGGCTGTTAGTAAGACAAAATATTCATGAAGTTGGGATTTCTTTCATTCAATTTAATTAACTAGCATAGTAAACATCACCATGAATTATTTTGAAAAAAGAAGTGAAGTCGGTGCCTCTTTCCTCTCTTCATTTATTCAAAGATTGGCCTGGATAAAATTCAGCCATCTATGGTAACTCTGAGATCAACAGGTTGTTCTTAATTTGTGATATGAACACCTGGTGTGTTTGCCATCATAGTATCCTCTCCCTCTTTTCTGGAAACAGGACTAATATATCCCAGGAGGGATCCATTTCATGTAGGTCACATAAGGCTGTTTTCATCCATTTCCATGCCCACAGGGTCAGATATGTAACCGGGCCAAGCTAATCACAGAGCTCCTTTCTACTGTCTACTATGATTGGTCTAAGGATGAGTATATAATCCAGCCTGAACAGAACTCTCCCTGAGAAGTTTCTATTAGGTGTAGTAAGACATATACTGTCTTTTTAACGAGGTTGCCAAGATACAAGGACATGAATCTTGGGCTTTGAAGACCATTTTGACTGAAACATGAAGAGAGTCTTAAAAAATCAAGAGGGAGATGGAGTTCTGGTGACATTGTACACCTTCTGGATCCAGCCTTGCATGAAGCTTTGTGCCTCTGCACCTCTCTGTGTTCGCTGAAGTAAGTTAATGTTGAGTTTCTGCCCTGTGGTAGACAAGCACTTACAGTACAACAGGACCTCTAAAAATTTCCTCTATTGAATTGGATGAGACTTCATGAGATTTAGACTTGGTATAAAAACCCTGCTTACACTTATTCATCTAAAACACAAAACCTCACTAATGATTTATTTTTACAGGATTCAAAAAAACCCATATTTAATGTCATAGCATTATAAAATATAATAAGTGAAAAGGAACATATTAATTGTTGCTAATTCCTTTGGAAGAAAGAAATAAAGACTATAACTCGCTTTTGTGGACTAAACTGACTAGATCCTCCCCATCTTGTTTCCCTTCCTTGGCACAAAAAAGAACCACATTTCCCAACCTTCCTTACAATTATGTTAGAATTTTTGAGGTTAAGTCTGCAATGTGATTAAAAGTCATGTATGCCACTGCCAGATCAGGCCCCTAAAATTTTTCTTGAACTTCTTGGCTTATTATATCCTGCCTTCCTAAACTACTACCTGCTTCAGAATGTGGAAGATTCCAAGAACCCCCTCGACAGAAGAAGCCTGGACCTCTATGCCACTACTTGGAGGAAAGCACCCAACTTGTGTTGGACTTTGCATGAATAAGACATACATTTTTGTGGAAAGCCACTGAGATGTCAGAGTTTTTGTATTATCATAAGACATAATCTACTCTAGCCTAACTCATTTCTTAGTTTCAAGAGTCTGTTTTGTTGTTGTGGAGATTTTGAATAAGGAGCAAAATAGAAATGAAACTAAAAAAAGGATATGTCCAAAGAGGTTAAGATGATGCACATTGATAATGAGTACAGAGAAAAGAAAGAGAAGAAAGGTTTCATGGCAAAGTATGGGGCTTTGCTGAAGGAAAAGTCAAGAGTAGCTGAGTATGTACAATTTGGAACAAGGGGAAAGGTTCTTATAGAGTTTACATTAGATCTTTTAATTTTTCTTTAAGTTACAGCAAAATTAGGATTTTTTTTATCAAATTTTGACTGATGGACTGAGCTTTTTTGGAAATAACCCCATGCAGATTCTTTGTTTCTTCTGGGTTTAGTCTTGGAAGGTTGTTCGTTACTAAAAATTTATTTATTTCTTTTATTGTTGAATTTGTTGACATATAATTATTTATAGTTTTCTTTAATGATCCTTCACATTTCTGTGATGTTGGTTGTAATCTCTCCACTTTCAATTCTTTCTTAAAAGTATATTTTATTGATTATGTTTTTACAGTTGTCCCAATTTCCCCCTTTTCCCAAAGAACTTGTATGCACCACTCCCCCTGCTCAGTACCCACCTTCCCTCCAGCAATCCCCCGCTTAGTTCATGTCCATGGGTGGTGCATACAAGTTCTTTGGCTTCTCCATTTCCTATACTATTCTTAATATCCCCCTGTTTATTTTGTACCTACCAATCATGCTTTTTAATCCCTGTACGTTTTCCCTCACTTTCCCCTTCCCCCTCCCAGCTGATAACCTTCCAAATGATCTCCATATCTATGATTCTATTCTTGTTCTAGTTGTTTGCTTAGTTTTTTTTTTTTAGATTCAGTTGTTCATAGTTGTGAATTTGTTGCCTTTTTAGTGTTCATAGTTTTGATCTTGTTTTTTCTTAAATAAATCCCTTTAACATTCATGTGATAATGGCTTGGTGATGATTAACTCTTAGCTTTACCTTGTCTGGGAAGCACTTTATCTGCCCTTCAATTCTAAATGATAGCTTTGCTGAATAGAGTAATCTAGGTTGTAGGTCCTTGCTTGTTATCACTTTGAATACTTATTGCCAATCCCTTCTTGCCTGCAAAGTTTCTGCTGAGAAATCAGCTGACAGTCTTATGGGAACTCATTTGTAGGTAACTCTCTGCTTTTCTCCTACTGCTTTTAAGATTCTCTCTTCACCTTTAACTTTTGCCAGTTTAATTATGATGTGTTTTGGTGTGGTCCTCTTTAGGTCCAAGTTGTTTGGGACTCTGTGCTTTCTGGACTTGTATCTGTTTTCTTCACCAAATTAGGGAAGTTTTCTTTCATTCTTTTTTCAAATAAGTTTTTAATTTCTTGCTCTTGCTTTTCCTCTTCTCCTTCTGGCATCCCTGTGATACACATATTGGCATGTTTGGAGATGTTCCAAGGTCTTCTTATACTATCCTTGTTTTCTTTTTTTTTTTTTTTTTAATTCTTAGTTCTTCTTTCTGTTCTGGCTGAATGTTTATTTCTTCCTTCTGTTCCAAACCATTGATTTGAATACTGGCTTTCTTCCCTTTACTGTTGGTTTCCTGTAGATTTTTCTTTATTTCACTCAGTGTAACATTTCCTTTATGTTGTTGCCATCCTCAGTGAGTTCTTTGAGCATCTTGATCACCAGTGTTTTGAACTTTGCATCTGATAGGTTGGCTGTCTCCATTTCGTTTAGTTCTTTTTCTGGGGATTTGTTCTGTTCTTTCATTTTGGCCATATTTCTTAGTCCCCTTAATTTGGCAGCCTCCCTGTGTTTGGTTCTGTGTATTAGGTAGAGCTGCTTTGACTCCTTGTAAGAGGCGCCTTTTATAGGGAGTCCATTGTGTGGGGCAGAGCCTTAGGTAATCACCAGGGTGGGGTGACCCGATTCACCACTTTGCGGCTCTGTGGAGTAGGAGGGAGGTCTTGGAACCATGCTGCCACCTGGCTCCTGGGGTTTTGTCTGGTGTTTGCCTCGTTTCCAGCCACTTCACCCACTTCCATATGTGACTGGAGCCCTGCCAGCTGTTGCCCTGGTGTTGAATCCTACAGTGGGTGGGTTTGCATATATTTTAAGACCATGCATGCCCTTTAAGTGGAGTTCCCCAAAAATCGGCAGCTTCTTCCACTACTCCAACCTGCATTGGATTTTACAGCCAGAAGTTATGGGAATTTATCTTCCTGGCACTGGAACCTCAGACTGTGCTATCTGGCCTGGGACTGGGGTCACTCACTCCCAAGGTTTATCCTCCCAATTTTTATCCACCACTCATGAATGTGGGACCACCCATGCCCATTTCACTGCTGCCACCACCTCTCCTTGTCTCCTCATAGCTCCACCCAGTCCATGTCTCTGTTCCTCCTCCGTATGGATGAATGTGGCTTCTTTAAATGCTTGGTTGACAGACTTCTGTACAGCTCAATTTTCTGACAGTTCTAAGTGTTATTTGTTTTGAGATTTAGTTGTAATTCTTTTTGTGGTTGTGTGAGGAAGCCAACTGTGTCTACCTATGTGTCTTTCTTTTTTTTTTAAGATTTTATTTATTTTTAGAGAGAGAGGAAGGGAAGGATACAGAGAGGAAGAGAAACAGCAATGTGTGGTTGCATCTCACATGGCCCCCACTGGGGACCTGGCCTGCAACCCAGACATGTGCCCTGACCAGGAATCGAACCGGTGACCCTTTGGTTCCAAGCCTGCACTCAATCCACTAAACTACACCAGCCAGAGCCTATGTCTCTTTCTTGACTAGAAGTTGAGAAATCAGAATATCTCATTTCTGATTTTTTTAATCTGTATTCTCTCTCTTTTCTGCTCAATGAGTCTTATTAGAGTCTTGTCAATTTTACTTATCCTTTCAAAGAACCAACTGTTAGTTTCATTAACCCTTCCTGTTATTTTCTATTTTTCATTTTACTTATTTCTGCTCTGATCGTTATTGTTTCTTTCCTTCTACTTAATTTGGATTTTGTTTGTTCCTCTTTTTCTACTTTTATTAGGTGTAAATTTAGATTTTTATTTGGGACTTTTTCTTCTTCTTGAGGTAGGCCTCTATAGATTTAAACTTTTATAACTGCTTTTGGTGCATCCCATAGAATTTTTTAAAAGATTTTATTTATTTATTTTTAGACAGAGGAGAGAGGTAGGGAGAGAGGTAGGGAAACACCAATGTATGGTTGCCTCTTACACGCCTCCTACCGGGGACCTGGCCTGCAACCCAGGCATGGACCCTGACTGGGAATCTAAGTGGTGATCCTTCAGTTTGCAGGCCAGTGTTCAATCCATTGAGCCACAAGAGCCAGGGCGAACATCCCATAAAATATGTAAGGTTGTGCTTTCATTTCATTTGTCTCTGAGTAGTTTTTGATTTCCTCTTTAAGTCACTGGTTATTTGGAAGTATATTGTTTAATCTTCTCATATTTGTGTTTTTTACAGTTTTTTCCCAGTTTTTTACAGATTTCTAGTTTCATGCCATTGTTGTCAGAAAATATGCCTCATGTAATTTCAATCCTTTTAAATTTATTTATGCTTGTTTTGTGGCCTAGTATGTGGAAAATGTTCCACCTGCACTTGAGAAAATGTGTAACCTGCAGTTTGGGATGAAATGTGCTATAAATGTCTATCAAGTCAAACTGATCTAATGTGGCATTTAAAGCCATTATTTCCTCATTATTTTTCTGTCTGGATGATCTACCCACTGGAGTAACTGGAGTACTAACGTCCTCAACTATTATAGTATTACTGTTAATTTCTGCCCTTATGTCTATTAACATTTGCTTCGTATACTTGGGTGCTCCTATGTGGAGTGTATAAATATCATAATTATTATATCCTTTTCTTGGATACACCCCTTTGAATGTATGCGATGTTCTTCTTTTTCTCTTTTTACATGATTTGTTTTGAAGTCTATTTTGTATGATATGAGTATTGCTGCTCCGACTTTCTTTTCATTTCTATTTGTATGGAATATCATTTTCCTATCACTTTACTTTTAGGCTGTGTGTGTCTTGTGATCTGAAGTGATTGTCTTATAAGGAGCATGTAGGTGGATCATTTTTAAAATCTATTCTGCCATCCTATGACTTTTGATAGAAGCATTTAGTCCACTTGAATTTAGAGTAATTATTGATAGGTTTGTGCTTATTGCCATTGTGTAATTGTTTTTCAGTTGTTTTATTGTTAATCATTGTTCTTCTCTTTTTCTCCTGATCTCTTTCTTTTTAAAAATATTTTATTTAATTTTTAATAAATAATAAAAATAAATTGTATAATAAATTGTACAATAGATTATTATATTTTTTTCTATTACCACTTAGTCACCTTTCAACCCCCTCCACCCAGCAATCACCACACAGTTGTCTATGTCCATGAGTCCTTTTTCCTTTTTGCTTAATCCATCCTCCACCCCAGCTGTTATCCTGCTCTCCATCTAGGAGTCTGTCCCCATTTTCTTTGTTAGTTCATTGTGTTCATTAGATTCCACATGAGTGAAATCATATGGTATTTGTCTTTCTCTGACTGGCTTATTTCACTTAGCACAATGTTCTCTAGGTCCATCCATACTGCCGCAAAGGATAAAATTGTCTTCTTTTTATGGCTGAGTAGTATTCCATTGTGTAAATATCCCATAGTTGTTTTATTCACTCATCTACTGATGAACACTTGCACTGCTTCCATATCTTGGTGATTGTTAATAACACTGCAATGAACCTAGGGGTGCTTACAGTATGTTCTTTCCAGTTAGTGTTTTGGGTCCCTTCAGATATATTCCCAGATGTGGGATACTGGGTCAAAAGACAGATCCATTTCTTCTTGATTTGTTGGTTTTCTTTCTTTTAAAAAAATGTGCACTAATTTTAGGGAGAGAGAGGAAGGGACAGAGACAAAGAAATATCAATGCAAGAGAAAAACATTGATCAGTTGCCTCCCAGGCATGCTCCAACCAGGGCCCGAACCTGCGACCCAGTCATATGCCCTGACCAGGAATTGATCGCCCGAACATTTGGTGTACAGAATGATGTTCCAACTGACTGAGTCACACTGGCCAGGGCAAGTTGTTGGTTTTCTCTAGTGTTTCTATTGGATTGCTTTGCATGTGTTTATGTGTGTATTTTTGTATGGTTTTGGTTTATGGTTACCATGATGTTCCAATATATTAATCTGTATTTATAGTAGTCTATTTTAAACTAATAGGCATTTAAGATCATTCACATTCTAAAAACACTATATTGTGCTTCCCTCTCCACTCTTTATGTTTTTGATGTCATATGTTATATATTTTTGTTTTGTTTATCTCTTATTTATTATAGTTATATTTAATTTTGCTACTATTGTCTTTTAACCTTCTTAATAACTTTTTAAGTGGTTGATTCATTGTGATCATTGTATATCATCAGTCTGAGTAACAGTTTTTTGTATACAACCCCTTGAATAAGGGATACAAAAACAAAAATAAACAAATGAGACTTCATAAAACTAAAAAGCTTCTGTACAGTGAAGGAAATCTTTAACAAAACAAAGACAACCTACTGAATGGGAGAATATATTTGCAAATGATATATTCAAGAAGGGGTTGATATCCAAAATATAGGAGAAACATATACAACTCAAACACAAAAAATAAATAAATAATATAATTGAAAAATGGTCAGAAGGCATCAAAAGACATTTCTCCAAAGAAGATATACGGATGGCCAAGAGACATATGAAAAAATGCTCCATCACTAATCATCAGGGAAGTGCAAGTCAAAACCACAATGAGATGCAACCTCATGCCTGTCAGAATGGCTATTATCAAAAAGTCAAAAAATAAATTGTGTTGGCAAGGGTGTATGTGGAGAAAGGGAACCCTTGTGCATTGTTGGTGGGAGTGCAAACTGGTGCAGCCACTGTGGAAAACAGTATGGAGATTCCTCAAAAAAAACTGAAAATAGACGTACTATATAACCCAGCAATTCCACTTCTGGATATTTATTCAAAGAAAAGATATATGTACCCTTCTGTTCATTGCAGCATTATTTACAATAGCCAAGATATGGAAGCAACCTAGGCATCTATTGATATATGAGCAGATAAAGAAGATGTAGTACATATATACAATGGTATATTACACACCAATAAAAAAGAAATCTTGCCACTTATAACAATATGGCTGGATGTACAGAGTATTATGCTAAGTGAAATAAGTACAGGCAGAGAAAGTACAGTTTCACTTATATGTGAAATCTAAAGACAAACAAAACAAAAGCAAACTCATAGAAACAGAGACCAAAGGGATAGTCACCAAAAAGGTAGGGGTGAGGAGACGGGTGAAAAGAGGAAGGGGAATACAGTCAATAATATTGTGATAAGTTTGCACAATGATAGATCATTACTAGAATTAGTGGGGTGATCATATTGTAGGTATAAAAATGTGGAATCACTACTTTGTATACCTGAAACCAATATAACTGATATAAGATTGTATTCCAACCATGCTTAAATAAAAAAGGACAAAAAACAAAGAAAATAATCCCTTGCACAGAATGAACCATGTAGGTTGCCAGTTATACATATTGAAATATTTGCCTATGAAACTTCAATGTATTATTTTTGTGATTAAGAAGAAATAGATATTTTTAATGGCATTATTTTTTTTAAAATTACTTTATTGTTGTTCAATTACAGTTATTTGCATCCTCTCCCT